>JAOUQU010194969.1:0-14255 GCA_028566735.1 Ammoglanis amapaensis | reverse complement strand
ACCAATGGAATTTGGCCGACTAGTAATTTTTTCGGTCGACCAACGAATAATCGATTAATTGCGGTCAGCCCTAGTTGTTACTATCGCCATTTCTCCTTAGTTCCACTAAAATCTATAAAAGGCTATATAACCTATCCCGTTCAGCATGTTACGGTGTAAACTATTAAATGTATTGTATGAATAAAATATATAAATGAATTATGGATTTCCATGGGAAAAAAACATTTACTAACATTTTAACACTTATTTTAATTACTTTCAGAAATATTTGCATTTCGGAATAGATAAAAAACACTTTGATTGCAGTGTGAGTTTGTGCTACTTGAAAAGCATGAATAAACTAGTACTTGCTGAATAAAGACAAAAACACAAAAAATGTAAACACGGGATCAGTGGAGTGTGACCAGCAACAGCTTATTAGCATAGAAGTGATGCCGTTAAAATTAGTGTATTCTGAAAATGGCTTAAACTTGCAAGCACTGTGAGAGCGATTTAGTTTCACGGACATTTGTAGAGCCCAAAGACCTATTCTAACTTGTTTACAAAGAAGAAGAATATGTCCCCTCCAATACACTGATGCACCGAGTGAGCAAATTGCACTTAAAATTCCAACAAATCATATTTTGAAGTGGGAAACAGAATTCTTGCTGATTTCGTTAGTTTACGAGATGCGAACCGTATTGAGAACAATATTTTTTCTCTGTTTGAGAATGAAATAGCCACCGATTTAATCCAATAAAATCAATATATCAATTTGTCAGTGTGTTCAGCAATTTACAGCGTCGACTGCAACTGTAAAAGTAAAGACTAAGCAAAAATGAACGTGGATTATTGATACATTTCTGTACAATGCAAGTACAAGGCAGCTACTCTTACCCAAGGCGTGGTTCTTCTCCTAGGGGACCCTTTAGCGAGGTTCTTATTGAATGTGTGTTTGTTAGGGAGATCCTGTTTCAAGAACCTTTGCATTGCGGTTGCATGAGACACATTACTCAATGTCCTGTCAACGATACAGTCCCCTAGAGATCAGTAGATCTGCCCAAACTATTTTGTTTATAAACTTCCGTATTTCCACGAATTTACAAAAAAAAAAGCCTCAGTTTGAAAGAAGAATGTGCATTAAATTTGATCTTATAAATAATATAAGCATAAAATAATCTAATATTTGAAGTTCAATCAAATACAGTAAAATTCAGTTAGCGTGCCAAGATCTGAATCAGCAGATTCTTGCTACAAGCCTAAGATTGGTAATTGGGTAATTTTCTTTATTTTTTATGGATGTGTTTTAAATTCTGAACATAAGCTATAACTGCACCCATGCTGCGGATGGATGTCCCAGCTACTTGCTCAGCTTACACTGTCTGCAATGAAAAGAAGTCTATTACTCTATGCAATTAATGGTATTTGACGGGCAGATCCAGCATCTAAACAAAAAGAATTGGCAATATTGGTGATGGATTGGAGTCCCCACTAGGCAATTCTTGCATTATGCCAAGTGCCTCCCAGTACAATCGGACCTGCCACAACCTGGCCAGAATCAGTTAATGAAAATAATGTTATACAAAGCTTTTGTTCAATGTTCATGCAGCAACACAATAATATAATAATATAAACTACTAGGAATGTAACAATACTACAGTAGGTATCCAGTATGATGCTGCACCTCCCAATAACATGAATTACATGTACTAGCTGATTACAACTGACCTCACTATAGGTTAGAAAGGTAGAAACTATAACTAGTGGAAACAATGGATTGGAGCTCAATGTTTCCTGGCAGTGGCAAACACATTTTCAGAGAACAAATAAATGAATAAAAAAATACAATAGTGTAGTGGGGTCATTTTTTTATCGTTTATTTCCACCATTTCACTATTTGTCTAATCAATAGCTATCAGTTTCCGCTTGCCTTTTCCTCTTCCTTTTTCCCTTTTCCTATTGTTCCCTTGTATAAAAAGGGGGTAAAAGAAAGTGTGCTATTCCACAAACAATTGTACTTGTTTAAAAACACTATTTTACACCAGAGTTCACCTTTAAAGAAAGCTACAGATCTGTTTTTATAGTTGTATAAGTGTGTTATTGTTTTATGTTTATTAATATTTAAAATATAACCAAGAAGTACAGTTATGTAGCTTGGTCTTTTGATATTCCTAATAATAATTCAGCTTTTTCATTATATTGCCTCCCTAAAGCATATAAATTGAATAAATAACATAGTCCAACTCTATACAAACACACCCATGTGTCTGAGACCCTGGTGCTGAGCAGAACCAGCACAATCTGGTGTATTATTAGGTTAGATGAAATTTATAATGTTCTTATTTTTCACTTGTACAGTCAGTCTGACAGCTGCAGCAAAACCACTGGTCTCAATCATGAGGTAGTATCTGTCCTGCATATCAAGCGTGTATTCTGACAGGTCCATTTGAAAACAAAAGACAACGTCCACTCGCTACCCGGAACCCTCAATGTGTGTACAATATTCAATTCTGTGCTGCCAACTCAGTGCCTCTGTTGTGTTCTATTGTTAAAAAACTATTTTCACTCCTTCAGTGTTTACACCCACATTGCACAAGCACAATCATTTACATTTTTATTCGAGTGGTACAGAACTGCAAAATATACAGTCTGCAGTGTTTGTTTAACTGAGCGGAACAAAAAGAATACATGAACAAAACATTCGACAATATTGTGTCTTGTCCTTTGTGTATTAAACACTTTTTTAATGTTTTAAATTAAACGTTTTTTTGCTCCATGTATATAAATAAGTTGGGGTGGTATGAAACTGATCCACTGATGTTTAAAAGATGTTGTGGGCAACGTGGGAGAATGGCAGGAATAATGATTATTTTTCCAAAATTAAAAATTTGAGTGATTTGAAAGCTATTTTAAAAGTAATCGGAAGAATGTACAGAAAGACCGAAGCCTGGTTTTAAATTCAGTACCTTTGGATTAAACCAAATGATTAAAGGTTAAAGGCAGAAAATGTTGATTTTAGACTCGATCACATATATTTCTTAGGTTGCTCAAAGTGTTAAAGTCTTAAATTCCAATCATGCATTAAAACATTGTGCTCGAGTGTTGAAGTATTTACACTGTTTTTGTAGTAAAGGCATGAAACTTGAGCATCATTGATCATAAAAAATCTAATCCTATTGTTAAGGCTACTACTAATAATGTCATGTTACCTATTTACCTGTTAACAATGTTGACTGTCCACAATTTTTTCTCTCACAATCGTTTTCAACCAGGATAATAACTAAACTGTCATGTCTGCTGTTTTACTACTAAATCAGCCCTTTCCCCGGATCATACTGATTTGCTTACAGTAATGCCATTAGTTAAGTCGTGTCTTTGCTCATAACACCTCTTATTACACAAACCTTTATGATGTAAAAAAAATGTGACAGCTTACTTTCAAAGAAATGTTTCAGGTGAGTAGGTAGCTTGATAGTACATGCTAGCACACCAGGGCAGACTGTGGATGTGGATCCATATGAACTATTTGTGCATGTAAAACAAAGCTGTCAGCTCAAGCAGACATGTCAAGCAGATTTATTAGTCACAGTTCACCTCAGTCAGGAGTGAAAGTCAGCAACAGGAATAATTGGATAGGTCTAGATTGGGAGGAAACATGAGTAAAAATAAAGGACGGCTTTTCTTAAAGACAAAAAATAATAGAAAGACCTTATGGACTACACAAACCTCTTAACTTTGGGTAGCAAGAAATGCATTATAATGTGTGATGTTCGGAACTATTGGCTATAAGAAATACTACAAATAAACACTTCTTTGGGACCATTATTATGACCACGATGGTATGCATATAGATCATCATCATACTAATGTTTAGTTTATTAAAGAAGACATATGCTTGGGTAGAAAAATAGGGAACGCCATCGCTCTACGTTGATTGTTCCTGAATTCACCTATAACACCACCATCATGCAATGTGACTGGTGGATAGAAATAAGACTAGACTAGTGTTGGAGCGGGTGTGTTAGTCACAGCTCTCCTCAGTCAGGAGTGGAATGGTAATGCCGTCGGGTAAATGGATAGGTCGAGATTGGGAGGAAACCGGGGAATTAAAAAACACAATTAATATCATGGAATGTACACACCTCTTGTATTTTAAGTAGCGAAAATAATGTGATTGTTGTTTGCACGTTGTACTAAATCGAACAAATAAATACTTGGGCTTATTCTGGACCATTATGGCATATAATCAGCATGCGGTTGATTAGTTGACGCAAATAAATGGCGTTTGCTTAGAAAAATTGGGAGCATGATGGTCCTAAGTTGATCCTGAATTCACCTCCATCTGTAAATGATGCGTGGATAGAAAAACAGGTTGGGCTTCGTTATTTTTCCTTATTAAACATCAAATGGTGATATGTTGGGATGGAATATTCTGGTTTACAGGACTGATGGAGATGGAATGGTGATGTTGGAGGTGTATAGGAGGTGTATAGGAGGTGTAGAGTATACAGAAGGCCAGACAACAGTTGAAGGCTGGATAGCAACAGAGGAGCGAGTGCGGCTAACGGCGCTCTGTATGGGAGGAGCAGAAGACGCGCAATTCACCAACCAAAAGCCGCCAGATTCACTCCCACCGTCCTACACCTAGCCTCCGACTTCAAAACGAAGACACAAACGTAGCAGGACAGGAGGAAAGAAATCATATTTAAACATGTCTGCTATAGTATTTACACCCTGTACAGTGTTTGGTATTGAGAGCGCTGCGCTCTTGCGCTCTTAATGCGCAATGTTTCTGTTGCGTCGTTTCCATCGTCCAACACGCGTCCGATTCGATTCGCACAGAAAGAGCTCGAATATGATCGTAATTCATCCCCGAGAGTTGGCTATTAGCCAGGCAATGCCAACGCACCCCTACATAGGGCGACCAGAATTTGGTGCTTTTCGTTCCCGCTGGGGTGGAGTCGTCTGGAGACGGAGATGTTTGCAGAGATTTGCATGATCTGGATCCAGGAGGAATCTAGTCTTGTTATGAATGATATCCTCATGATCGTCCTATGACAGCTTATGCGACAGGCTACTTTGTCTTTTCTGAAGGGGTTAACTCTGTTACCCAAGTCCAAGTGCACTCAGTTTCCCAACCTGGTGGTTGCCTATATATGTAAATACTGTACTGTATATATGTGTGTATATATATACATGAAAGAAACAAACACGTATGAATAAATACATGGAACATTAAAGGTATGGAATGTAGATAAGGGCCGTAGTGGAGAACCTACCTGAAAATCTTCTGCCTGCCCTGGACACAATGGCTTTGGCTTGGGCAGCAGGCCTAAAAAAGAGCTTGTTGCAATTGTCAACCAAAAAACACATCAAATGTGCTCTTCCCAAACCGACACCCTTCATTTACTGAGTAATTCAAGAATCCAGATGTAACCGTTTGACTGTCAAGTACCGAAGAACTGTGAAAAAATGCTTACATTGATTGGGTTTTTTTGATGGGTAAATAACGCAAAACAAGGTGTCGAATGGTTATTCCAGAAGGTTCTGCTGTTAGCTCGTGTAAACACGGGAATTAAAACGCAAAAAATGTCGTTTCCTCTTTTTTCGTGTGCATGTCATGTCTTCTGGTTTTCCATAAACGCCAGCCTAAGCCTCAGCCATGTATTTCCATCACCCCGTGACAAAATTAATAAACACACAAGCGAATAAAAAGAAGAAGAAAGAGAGAGGGGAAAAAAAGATGTTCTTGTGGTATCTTTAAGGGGGCTAATTTAAAATCCTTCCATTTGAAGTCGGTGTCATTTTAAATACGCAGCACTGGTGCGTAAATAGGGGTTCTGTGCTCGTTAACGGCGCTCCAGCACAAGATGCTTTCTCCCGGTTTTCTTCATTTTCCGGCCGGATTTCAACCTAAAGTCGTTCTCCCGGGCCACACGGATATCCACAGCTCGTCTCAGACTGATTTAATCCGTCTGTTGAATTAAGCATAGTTCCCCAGCCTTCCCAGTGCTTAGCACGGTGTCCTTTCGCCCAGCGCATTCATCATCATCTTCTTCCTCTCTGGATGTGTCGGTTACACGGCGCAAGTAGGCGCCCTATTTAAAACACATTGGCTATACGCCCCGCATTGGCTTGGTCAAAGTCCGCAAAATAACAATCCATCTCTTATAATAGCGTGTTGCCGTTAAAAGCTGAGACCTGTGCAGTAGATTTCAGCTTCATAAAGTCATAACCGCCGACATGAAGCGTTTCTGGACGGTAAAAAAAAGAGAGAGATTGCGTCTCGGCTGGAGTTCGGCTCTGCTTCGGCTTTTTCCGGAAAAGCACGAGTCGAACTCGGGATTGTTCGTACAGGATTAAAAAAAAAAAGGTACTGCGTGCTTTACCGAGCGTGATGCTCACACAACCGCGTCGACGGGGCGGGGGGAGGTGCAGGGGCAACCGGGTCGGTTGTCCCGGGCGTCGGGGTCAGAGGGACCCATAAATGAGCTCTATTTGTTTACTTTACATTAGCTATGGGGTCATTAAACCTGGGTACTTAACATGGAGTTAACATGGGGTGGCAAGTGTGCACAATAAAAAGCGTACATATTGCCTTTTCTGTAAAACAAATATAATGTTTGCCATTGCAGATTAAAACTATTATGATGGTCATGGGTTCAATTCTGAGATGGGGCGGTCAAGAGTCTTAATGTGTGGAGTTTGCATGTTCTCCTGGGTCCCCCGGTTTTCTCACACATTTGGACACACTGAATTGTCTTGCTCAAAGGAAAATTCAGTCGTGATCGGTCGACTCTCTGAATCGAACCGGTAACCTTGTGATCAAACGGCAAGTTCTCTAACCAAGGTCATGGCCTATATGTATATTTTTTTGCAAAACACTTTTAAGTTTTATTTTTATTTTTAATTAGATTCTTGGCCCAGCGTTGTCTGGGCTTGTGATGCCATTTTGGTAGGTCTAAAGGGACTTTGTATAGGCGTATGTTTTACTTTTGTGTGGCGGTGTGAGACCAATATGATCAAGTGGGGTAGAGGAAATCCTGTCACGTTTTTCGTAATGATTCTTCTCAATATTGACATGTTTCATTCACACCTCCTGATTTTAAAATATATAGTAATTACACCTTTATTGTTTGTGTTTCATGAAACCTATTACACAACATCTCCTGGTCTTGCGCTATAGAATCCTCAAGCGCGCCACACCAAATCAGTTTTTTTAATACAGTTTTACAGTTTGTCAAATATACAACATTTATCTAAAGTCTTCATCCAAAATGTGAGAGTTAAGGGCTTTGCTCAAGTTCAGTAACCTAGCATTGGTAATGCTTGAACTATCAGTTTTTTTTATTATTAGTCCTGTACTCGACTATGACTGGCCCACCAAAACAGTAAGGTTCAAAGTGTGCAAGTGTGCGACACACCATTAACTGCATAATTTATGTGTTTATTGTCATCTTCATCATCTTCCACTCCACAATTTGAGCATTTAATGAGTGCATGTTTGTTTGCAGTTTTGTACTGACAGGATATGAAAAACTAGTTATATACTAGTGTACTAGTGACTTCTATAAGCAGTGTTTGGCAAATACAGTCATTCGATTTTGTAATGCTCAAGCACTGAGGCTTAATTGAAGAATACTAGTGAATATATTTATTTAAAATGTAAAGCACCATGTTTGGAATTACACACCCAATGTTTATTGTGTCCACCAGCTAATGTCCAGTGTGATCATTGTGTCCTAGATACTACACTCCATGTAAGAACAGGTACGTCTTTTGGTCTTGCGCTGTACCCTTATCAAAGCTGTGTCTTAAATCAGAAAAGCAGCTATATGAGTTAAGAGTAACTGCTTGTAGGTATTTGGAACCATGCTGACTGCAGTCCATCCCTCAGCAACTGGACAGTGCATGAGGAAAGCTCAATAAAATATCTCCCACAGTTGCTCAGCAGATTAGGAACCAGGGGCCAGTGCAGGACCCGAATGTCCTGGTCTTGCAATTCTACTTAAGTGACGTGTCTCATTGTCCTGCTACAGTAGTAGATCATGTTCAGGATGAGACAATGCTCCCAAAGCTGCTGAAAGTCTAATTAATAAAGATCATTTTGTGACTTGAATACCTTCTGATAAAGCTAACTGGCTAATGATGCTAATGCAAATCACTAATGTGTTCAAAAGTGAGGACAATGATAAATGTTAAGTATGACACAAAAGCAGAATTATATGTTTCCCTTAACTCTGAGAACAACGATGGCTTTTCTTGGAAATCGTTAGACATTCAAGGACATGTGTAATAAGAAAGAGTCAGAACGTTGTGATTTTAGCTAAACACTGATAATGCCTATTTCTTATTCGTGAATAATTCATTAAAGTTCTTGTTGAACACTAATCTCTTGGCAGCTTTTTGTGTGTGTTTGATGGAAATGTATGATTTAAGCCAGCTCACCCCACAGGCCATCAGTGCAAAATCATTAAGTCTATCTGTAAGTTGCTGGTAAAAAGGTGTTTCGTCTCTGCATGACACGGTGCTCTGCCATGCACCCTTATGGCTGCCAGAACAGCTGTTAAAACTGCTGGAGGCTTGAAGAACAGATGGTCTTACCTCAAAAAAGAAGAGCTTAGGACAAACAAACAGCCGCTGGGAAGTATTAAATAATGAGCGTGTAATGGCCAGTGCATTTGTAACACAATATGTGTATTGTTAATGCGAAACATAATTGATCCTTTTGTTAATGCCTTTGTGTGTGTACACTGTTGTTTTATAACTCAGAAACAGAGACCCGGACTAAGATTTCTGTTAATGAAAAGTTAAATAAATGTTTAAAGCTGGACATTCATTTCACCACAAGTGAACCACAAGTAATTAAGGCAACATGCAGCCAGAAAAATATATTAAGCCTTTTTAAAGCTAACAAAAAGTGTTTGTGTATCAGTCTAAAAGGATTCATAAAGCATTTCTTTATTAAGATCATGCTTATATTAAACCATAAGGTAGTAAACTTGGAACAAGAATAAGTCTACACAATACTTGACCAACTTTTAGAAAGCATAGGCACACTATGTAAGCCATTAAAGTTAATTCACAATTATTCTACCAACAGTTTTCTTTAAAACTGTATTTTTATATTTTTTGAATATGTTTTAGATATTCAAACAGCTTCAACATGAGCTAAAATACTGAATTTAGGGTTTGCCAGCATAACAGCAAATCTGAATGTAACTATTGTATGTCTGTTTTCATGGAATTCAGCAGTCGTCCTAAAAGTTTGGTTAGTTGTAAAAAAGCTAACAATAAATTTAAGGTTAACATGTAAAAGTTTGGTACACTTTTGTTTGATGATGCCTTGTACACTACAAATTATTTACTTGCTTTTCAATGCAAACTGTGAATATTCATTTGAAGGTGGAAATGATTGCTTTAGGACGACACAGCGGTTTAGTGAATCGGTTTTGGGTCCCGAAATTGCTAATCTTGGACTTTCTGTGTAGAGTTTGCATGTTCTCCCCATGTTTGATTAGATTTCCTCCAGATACAAGCTTTCTTCACACAACCCAAAAACATACGGTCAGGTTTATTGGAGATACTGATACTGTCCCTTGTGAGTTCACTTTTTAAGCAAATAAAATAGTTTTATCATTTCTGTTGATGTTTCCTATTCTTATGGAGAGAAAAAAATTAATAACACGTAAAGTACAATTTAAGAAAAGTATTTTAAATACATTACTTTAGCTAGAAAGAGGATTTTTAATTTACATTCTGCTTATAATTACAACAGCGCCCCTTAGTGGCAAGAAGTTCCCAGAATCTTTTTCAAAACGTGGCCTATTAATAAAAACGACATAAATCACACCTATGTAACACGTGGATCATAAAATACTTTTATACTTCAGTATAGTTAGCACATGCAGATGTAAGTTTGTGATTCATTCTAGTGTGCAAACTAAATGATGCTTCTTTGAAACTATCACAGCACACATCAGCACATTTTTTAGCACATAAGTGCACGGAAGATAATGAATGTTTATGACCAAAAAAATAACATGTGTGAACTTACTGAAAATGTGGTACCGTTTGCCAACCACAAAAATAAAAAAAAAATCTCATCAAAACAGGCCGTCAGCATGACAATGCACGTCATCTGCCGCATGAGGACAGTCCCACAATGGATTTGTTTTTGAAAATTTAGCTTGTTGTTCATTACGTTTTTCATATTAACATTTTTATTAAGTTGTTCATTTGTTCCATCATAAAACAATTTAATGTCAAGGCAAGTGAAGCTGCATTTAGGGGGAAAAAGCAATAGTAACCTTAGTCAAAAAGTGATAGCTATATTGAAAATTACTGCTAATTATTGTTGAGCTTTAAATTAATTTTTTCATATATCAGGTAAAACTGCTTATACAAAATGTGCTTGGGCACAGTTTTTAAAAAGCCTCTTATGCTTCCGTACATTTTGTTTGATAGTTAGATGCTGTGAAACTCCAGATTCATGACCTTAACTTCACACAACTCAACATCTTTGGGTTAGATTATAGTATAGATATTCAAATTCAATTTTATTTGTCACTACACATATACAGGTGTACAGTACAATGAAATGATTCTCTTCGCAACTTGTCTGGAAGTTGGGGTCAGAGCGCAGGTCAGAGCGCAGTCAGCCGCAGTACGGCGCCCCAGGAGCAGACAGGGTTAAGGGTCTTGCTCAAGGACCCAACAGTGTAGCGGAGTGTAGCAGAACCTGGATTCGAACCCCCAACCTTTGGGTTCCCAGCCCAACGCTCTACCCACTAGGCTACACTGTCCCACTACTAAATGCTGTTTTAATTGATCGGGGCACAAATTGTCACATGCATATCCTCAAATACACATAAATGTAGTTGGGATATCCAACAAGTTTATGATAAGGTGCCCAGATATGTTGGAATCAGATTAATGTCCATGATGAGCTGCAATTACTTAGCAGTGCTGCTTGTATCATCTTCTGAGTTTCAGCATCAAATCCTTGTATTTTACACTCCTTTTGTTTATCATCCATCATCATCTGACCACTGCGATGACCTGAAACATACCATGAAAAAAATAAACCTCATCTGCATCCTTAACCATGATAAATCATAAATCATACACTGTTTACATTCTGCTCTGCTGGACTCAGGTGATGAGCTAACTGTCCCACAAATATCATTATAAACATGTTTTAAAGATCTGGCAATGTTATAATACATGTCATATATTGTAATTACGCACCATGAGCTGCTTATAAAAACAGTAACGCTTGAATTTGAATTTCTGGTGTGCTGAAGAATTGTGACTCTAGTATATACTGTCCCCAGTGGACCTATCAAGTATTTCCCCCGTATGCCTGATTTTGGAATTAACCGATGTAAAACTCAAACCAATAAACAACTCGAAAATGAACACTCGAAATGACTCGAAATTTACTCGAAATGAACACAATTCAATTAAAATATTTTTGTATTCACTTTATTATATTTAAAACGATTCCGAGAAGAAAACATTGCTTATAATCTTAATCCATACATTTTAGTAAACACGATTTGGAACGTTGTTGTAGCTCCTTAGTGTAATTTTTTTTGTGTATTCCTTAGTGTATTCTTTTTGTAAAATTATACATGTTTATTAATCGGGTGTTCTGTCTCCTGTCTGTACGTTGGTGTCTCGAAAGCAAGGGGGTGCAGGATATCTCAGCAGACACGCGACGAACAAATCTGCGCATGCTCATATTCTTCTCATATTAAAGGCTTAATTCTTCCTCTCTCTCTCTCTCTATATATATATACACCTATATATACATATACATATATACATACACTTATCTATATAGTGTATATATATATATACTGTTCTATAAGCTATAAGTGACTTGTGTCTTAATTCAGATGCTACTTTCACCCCAAACACTGCTACTCACATAATAAACATATTCTCAAATGTCACATTATGTTGACAAAGTATATTGTATATGAATTTTTAAACAGATATTAACTTATGCCACAGTTTAACAGCACATGGATTTATTATCATAGTTAATTATGTAGTTGAAAATAATTTAAACAAAAGTGCAATATTCAGCCAACATCTGAAATCTGAACTGAAC
The DNA here is from genome assembly GCA_028566735.1 of Ammoglanis amapaensis. Taxonomy (NCBI): domain Eukaryota; kingdom Metazoa; phylum Chordata; class Actinopteri; order Siluriformes; family Trichomycteridae; genus Ammoglanis; species Ammoglanis amapaensis. The sequence goes on along the minus strand of JAOUQU010194969.1, from coordinate 2,155 downwards.
ACTGTAGTGGCTTTTTTGTGTTCAACAATTCGCATGTATTTCACAAAGCTGCTTCAATGATTTAAATCAAAGTGTCGTTTTAAATTTGATCCCGCGCTCGCTGATGTTTGAATCTTCACAAAATGGGTTTTTCCTAATCAAAGAGCTCAAAAAAACGAATTTAAAATGACTTGTGCATGTGCATGCGAAAGTGAACACACATCACGTTCATCGGTAAACACTTTAGAACTCTAGACCAACATGCTACAAATACCTAGTAGAATGCGAAGGTTAAATAACCTGCAGGATCACATAAAACCGTCTTTCTGTAGCATGCATTACTCGGCTGTAGCGTGAGCTTCCTTCACCCCATGAGACGCTGCATTACTCGGCTGTACAGTAGCAGGTGATCGCACATCTTCGGCTCGTTCACTACTTTTTACACACAAAAATCTCGTAGTTCAATATTACAAGAATATGAACACTGGTGACAATCATTCTTACTTCTTAAAGAACCTTTTTTTTTATTTTGGTCATCACGTGTCACATGGTAAAGAATCCACAGTTAATATTTCTACAGTAAATGCAGTAACATCATGATCACATCATGTATCATCTCACATCATACCTCACATCATGAACCTGAATGATTAAGATACATCAGACATCTGATTCTGAATCACACCCTACTCATGATGCACTTATAGAAAGAGATGGCAGTCAGAATGGTGAGTGGTTTAGTGAAGCGCAGTCACAATGTTATACAGTAATATGAACAAAAACGACATCACTGGTCCCATGACATCAATAGGCACTGGAGAGGAGGGGAATCGCATGACACCATTACAAGCACAAGTGTTTTGTTTTTATAATTAAAGCACCCCATCGAGCTTAATCTTTCCTGTTTGAAAAGTGGACCGAATCCAAAGTGGTCATTTTGCCTCCGTCTAGATCAGTCAGTGCTATTATTTGGTGTTCTAAGTACCTGAGGTAAAGAAATCTCTGCACAATCACACCCACGATGTTCACAAAATGATGCTATAAAAATTAACTTTGTCTTATGATGCTTGTTTTCAGATGCAGTAAATCCATCATAATTATGTGAACAATGGGGGGAAAAAAGCAGCGATTAGAAGAATATCACACTCACAAACACAAACTATAAAATATTAAAAAGCAAAGATAACATGGTGGAATTCAACCCTCCAATTTTAAGTTTCAGTCTTAATACTGAGATGTCCATTCTGTTTTCATTCAGTCGTAATACTTTACACTCCAGCAAAAAGCAGCACTTTCACAAGCAATCCACGACTCAACACATCAACCCCATCCAGACCATCATCGCTGCAGGACCTTCATTACTTAGAGGGTTGGATTGTCTGTTATTGTTGTATGTGTGTATTCACATGTTGTGTGTAACAGGTGTGACGTAATTACGGGGGAACATTCCGGTCTGGCCGTGACATGCCCCTTTCCACCAGTTGGGGTCAGAGTTATCAAGAACCTGCACAAAATCACCACGTCTAAAACCAAGCTCGCCATCTTCCTGAGGGTCGAAATCGAACAGAGCCTGTACATATGACGAGTGCTGTGAACACAAACACACACACACACTTTTATGCAACTGTGGTTAATATATGGTTATGCCACACTGTATTCCATTCACCATGTATGCCAGTTGAAATCTGATTACCAATTACCACATTAGAATATTAATGGAAGAATAGACTCACCTGTGGCACCTGTTCAATGTCACGCAGGAAAATGGGCTGGTTTCTTGAGACCGACGTAGATCGATGATAATCCACCAGAGAGTTTAAAGAGTTAAACTTCACCACCCACAAGAAGTACTTCCCCGCGCCGTCACGTAAAACCTTAAAGTGCTGAACATCGGTTCCAAACCTACACTCAGAAAATCATGGGCATAAAATCAGCATCATGCCAGAACTGAACACCTGAACAATGGGCACTTATGGAGATGGTACAAACCCTGCTAATAGACTCTCTAGAACAGGGTTCACAAACCTTTTTGAAGCTAAGAGCTACTTTTGGGGTACCAACTAATGCGGCGGGCGACCAGTTTGATACACACTTGTGATGTCACAATAATAATTATATAATTAATTATAATTAATAATTATATATTGTAACGTCCATGGATCGCGCGGAAAGGACG
>JAOUQU010194754.1:0-14262 GCA_028566735.1 Ammoglanis amapaensis | reverse complement strand
ACTGGTATGGAGTGTCACGTCTTCCTTTGTGACGCCGTTCTAATTAAAAGTCCCAGAAGTCCTTTGACGAAACGCAGATTTTTTTTCCCTGCGACTAATCGACCAATGAAATTTGTCCGACTAGTATTTTTTTTTGGTCGACCCACGAATAATCGATTAATTGCGGTCAGTCCTATTTAACACACACACACACACACACACACACTTTAGAGCTACAGAGATGTATAATGACAGGATTTGTTTGTTCCTACAGTCCACTGATCTTGATGAGACGAGGAGACTCATTATGTCAGCTAAACGTAACCCTGGGTGGAAGATTTTTGTTTATTCAGCTCATAACGAAGCTTTTTCCTCATTACACGAGTTCTGTAAACATCCCAGAGAGCGCCGGACTCTCGGTGGTTCTCCTGAAGCATCCGTAACGTTCTCCGTCTGGGTCCTGTGATTATCAAACACACGACAGTAACGATTAAACTTTACCCACGATTCAATACTGGACTCAATTCAATCAGAATTGAGTTCAAATTAAAACCGACGTCGTTTTTGTCCTGTATTGGAAGTTCTGGGTTTGATTCTGGGTTCGATTAAGTATTAATGAATCCTAATTGAGGGTTGTGGTGGGACACACACACTGGGGCAAATACACTAAACACCTGAACAGGTCTGTTGAAGCCTACACACACACACACACACACACTCCTTTTCAGTATCTCCAATTAACCTGACTGCATGTCTTTAGACTGTGGAAGGAGAATTTCCCAAGCAGATATTGCGAGAACATACAAATTCCACACAGAATTGCCTTAACCTGGGATTCGAACCCTGGACTTCTTGCCGTGTAGTAACATTGCTCACCACTAAGCCACCATTCCTCTCAAAGTGAGATTATTTTCATCCCCGGTGGAACATCAGGGAACTCTGACCGTTTCTATGGTGATTGTGTTTTATGGAGTGATGTAACTACTGTGGTGCAAGGCACACAGAAACACCCTGGACTCATACAATTCGAATCGAGTCTGTTTTACTTTTTTTGGACTGTTGGATGAAGCCCCTGCACACAGGACGCAGACCGAAGATGAAACCACGACCGTTTTTTGTTTTGTTTTTGCTGTGTGGCTTTTATCATTGAAGATATTTAAGATCATGTTTGGGATTTGTTTGCTACAGGTTTTCTCACGGTGAGCCGGAACAGAGACGCCTACCAGTCCATCGACCAGCAGGACCAAAGTGAGCGCGCGGCCGAGCCGTACATCAGAGGAGCAGAACACCAGCACGCGGGACGACCGTACTGAACACCGTCTCCTCTTATTACTCTACAACTGTATTCGATCGTTTCTGCTACCATAGCGATGGACTGATGAATTAAACTACGCGGTTCGAGTCTTCAGATGATCTTCAATTAGCACTTCAATTAGCAGTCAATGCACACAAAGGTCAATTTATATATGAGAATAAGTTTGTGAACCTGACAGGCGTTATTCTCATCGCTGTCTCTTTATCTGTATGTGTGAGCAAACGCGAGACTTGTGGTCCGTTCATAGGTATGATTGCCTCAAAGCAGAAAGTCCCGGGTACGAATGTTGACTCCAGGGCGAATAGGTGGGTGAAAGGGGTTTACTACGGGGGGCGCTAGTTTCCTCCAACAGTCAAAAAACAAGCAATTAAGGCAAATTGAAGATACAAAATTATCCATGAGTGTGTTCGATATGACTCGTGTGATGAACGAACGTCTCCTGTTATGAATGTTACCTACGAGTGTACAAACACACACACACACACACACACACACATATATATATATAGCCAGGCTGACTGCAGTGCATCTCAAAGCTGCTCAGTATGGATGATCGATAGAAGTGATTCCATAGATGTTAATGACAAACGTTCCTCAACATGTTTGTACACTTTCTGAACTATTTATAAAGAATGAATATCATTTATTTAAAGAACAAGTGTCTTTATTTTTGAGATCATGAGGAACCATGAGTCTTGAGCCCGAGTCTGTCAGACGGCGGTCTCAGATGCTTCCGCTGCACCATTTCCATCACATTTCCATTCTCAGCATTTAGCAAACGCCTTCATCCAAACTGATTTACTTTTACATTGGAGGATTATTTTGAGCGATCGAGGGTTAAGAAACCTCGAGGGGCCCCAACAGGGGCGACCGTTGTTGGTAGTAGGGCCCGAACCGTCGACCTTTTTTGCTGTCTACATGGTAGCTTAGCCACTACGCCATCACCGCCCCAACTGTAGACGTTTATATGATGTAAAACGACGCCGCGCGTCTCTGTGTAAATCACACGGTGATGAATCCGGACTCACGAGTTCTCTCCGCCAGTCCCAACCGCGACCTCCACAAGAACAAGCCGGTTAAGTGAAACGCGCCGTTGCGTTCGGATGCACTCGTGTCGAATGTCAATGTTACGTTCGATTCAGCAGATAAAACGCTGCAGTTTTGTTTCCTGTCGAATCCGGACTGGCGCGTTCTCATTCGTTTTGATTTCCTGACAGGCTAAAAGCATCGACGCTCTTATAAATTCTTAACATGCAGGCCAGTTTGGATGTTAAATGTTTTTTTTAGTTCCGGCGCTCCATTAGGTGCATCGGTTGTTTCCATAGGAACCACACAGCGAGCTAAGTAGATAGCAATTTGTCCGCCGTCGGACTAATTTATCATCTTCGGTACGTTTTCGTTTGTGTAACGTTTCTACGCTCGTTGAGGCAGCGAGGGCGATCCGGGCTTAATCACATCGTCTCTAATGAAAGGCAAATGATGATGATGAGCAGATCTTTTATTATGAGGATCTATTTTCACTCTTATTTTCACTCTTATTTCGTGCTGATTAAAGGTCGTTTACATCGTGTCCTTATTAGTGTTTCATTTATCGGTCCGATTGTATTGAATATGAATGATTGTCTGGTCGTGACTTCCATCCAAGCAAACATCCTGTTGTGTTACTGGCACTAAATCCTTTAAGGACCGCACCGGGGCGACTACACTAAACACCCGAACAGATCACTAGTTTAGGTACTGATGTAAACACACTTCAGTTTCAGCATCTCCAACGACTCTGAGGACTGTGCATGGAAACTCCATACATAAAAAAACTGGGGACTACTCAAGAGATAAAATATGCACAAGCATTTCAGATCCCAAACGCCTCCAGCAAACCTTCCCATCAGCCCGAGTGTTCGATACCTCATAAATGATTGAACAGAGAGAGTCGGTACGATCGTTAATACATCTAGGAGGTGAAAACCAGACGATAATAAAGCAAATCAACGTCGATTCATGCTGATGAATCTCACGAGACGAGGCCCAGTTTCTTTCTTTTTCTACATTGTTCATTCAGTCGTGTTTTACTATAAGCAGTAATGACCCGATGATCTATTCGAGAGTGCCGAACCCCCGAGGAAAAAAGGGAAATTCCAATTTATATTAGAGATGAAATTTTCATGATCTCTGGAGAAATATGAAACAAATCTTAATGTTTTGTTAATTAGGAATATCTAACCCCCTGACCCTCCTCCCTCCCTCCCCCTACCAGGAAGAATTAAAAACCCAACACGATTTCATTTCAGTGAGTTCTGTCGAGGAATAATGTAAAAGTGTAATATCTCATATACATCATGAGTGCACTTAATGACCCTTTAGAGATTTGAAAAGCGACTGAGCTCATATTTACATTTGCATACAGAAAAGAAAGCTGGAATCGAAAAGGCTAAAAAAGGATGAAAACAAAATTACAAAAAGAAAACGGGTCAACTGGTCATGGTGTCGATTACAAACCCAAAATACACTAAACATTTATAAACATTTATTTTTGTGTTCAGACCTACAAAATGCTCCAAAATCTAGTAGTAGAGTAAATTTAATTTAATTTCACCACCGTTTAATCCTATTTGGGATCACTGTGGGACACACTGTGTGAATACATTAAACCCTTGAACAGGTCACCAGTATCTTGCAGGATACAGAGACAAACATGTTTATTCTAAAACTAAGCACGGCTCATTTAGGACTGCCGAGTACAGTAAAGAATTCACCACTTCATAATCTTCTTTATTCCACGTCATTATTGGTCCTAAAAGTGGAGCAGCTGGATTTATCCAATGCACAAAAAAGAATGTTTGAACTGGTCTGTTGCAGGGTACACACACACTCACACACACACTTACCAGGGAATCGAACCTCTGGACTTCTTGCGGCGAGGCATCAGTGTCTCTCTAAATGCTTTTACATGATCTAAAACAACGATGTCATAATGTGACGTTGTTTCCTAGTAAACGGGTTTCTCGCTGAGATTGGAAGCCCTGCAACAGTCTGCCGACCTGTTCAGGTGTTTAAGTGTATTCGAAATAGGATAGTGACTTAGAAATAGGATAAAGCGCCGGTGACACTAGGTAATGGACGGAAGTTGGAGATGGAACGTGGACGGTTAATGATAATAAACAGTTATAAACTGCAGCTCGTTCACCTCAGTCGTCTTTGTTCTGTGTGGTGATGAGTTTTATTCACTCGAATTCTGTCCTGAAAATAGAGATGACCCCATTACCGGCACAGACACACACACACACACACACACACACGACGTTACCTGTTTACAAAGCAGTAAAGCAACACCTAACCCATTTCTTTTCTCAAGGTTATTTTGATTTGTCTAATCCAAGGATGAACCAGAACATAACGGATCAATTCGTAATTAAAAGATTCAATTCTCTCCCACTATGAGAACGCCATCATTTCCCTTCTTTTACGGTTCTGCGTCGAGGTCATATGCACAGGATGTAACTCACCATTACAACACTAGAGGGCGTTGAGTTTCTGAGGGTTCTGTGGTGTTTGTGTTTACTCTCGGGTTTTAGTGACCAGTGAGACATCGAGGCGACATAAACAGGGGAGAGACGACTTTAACTACCGCCATGTGCAAGCTGTAGTTTTTGATGGCTATAGTGCGCCCCCTGTTGTGGTCTGTATTGTTCCGACACATCGTTAGAACATGTTAAAGGCGCATTGCGGGTGCCGCTGAGACTTTCAGCTTTCATTTAACCGTTCCAACGTTTTACTTCTACAGACATAACAAGCACCCAACCATGCATGCCCACGGTGCGAGGTCAGGGTCAATACAAGTTCAAGGACTGTTTTCATTGTGGTCCATTGCTTTTAAAATGAGTCTCTCTCTGTGTGTTTTTTTTCCATGAAACTGTAAAGCAGAAACAATAAAAGGACAAAAGCGAGAAAAAGTTGACCTGATTTTTTTCAGTGGTCGATCCCACGGCACTTCCTGCGACACAAACTAATGCGCTCGAGCTGTTTAGGAGACAAAGAGAAATGTTTTGCTGTTGCTAAACCGTATCGTCTTTTCCCCCCACTGAGTATTAGAGGAGTTTATACTCCAGCATCGAGTGTCTCCTCGTCCGCTTCCACTTCGGGATGATTTATGGCCCCTCGACTGGTATCGACGACCTCTTTTGTGCTCCTTAAAAACAGCAGCTCGTTTGTTACCCGCGCCACTAAACGTGGTTACACTTAATGAAGTGGTTGATCTGAACAAGTGTTCTCCAATCAGCTCGTACCGAGACCACGTGCACAAGGAAAATCTATTTGTTTAGTACCTTTCATACAGCAATTCAGCTCAGCGCTTCACACAAGAAACATTTATGAAGAGCAATAAAACATTTAAATTCCTGAGATTTAGATCAGATAAACAAGTGACCCGTTTTTCCATTTGTGCTACGAGCTGGAGAGTATTTCATTACACTTACTCACGTTAGAGGTTATTTTTGTGTACTTTTTCGTGCGTTTTGTAACTTAGAATTGTAACTCAATACATTATAAAATCACATGTTAGGGAGTTAAAAGTAAATGCAATAATGTTCTGGGAATGTGGGAGCGAATCGGGTTGCCAGATTGTAGTAGCATTCAGCAAAAAAAAATCCTTTTATCATGTAATTTCATAAACGCTAAATCCGGTTTGGGAACCTAATGGGAGACTGAAATACACTAAAGATTTAAATGGGTCAGGAGTGTGTTGCAGGATACAAACATGTCATTTTATGCTAATTGGCTGGTTCATTCTGCACAAAAACACACTGCTGCCACACAAACCGCAGGATCTTGTTAAAACTACCTGAAAACCCCGGAATTCTATAATAATTAAATGTCACCAACAGGATGATGAGAAACATTTATTTTTTACTAAATATTGTGCAAAATCACAAGCAAAATTAAACAATTGATGAGACCACTGACTGTTCTCAAATCACTTCTGCACACAAACATGTTGATTAACTGTATTGAAATAACTGCAAACATGTGAAAATCTTAATAAAAACATCAAGATTGTTTGGAATTACCAGCAAGTTACTCGCAATTAAAAGTAACAACCGAAGTCCACAATAATCTGAAATTTATCTGGAGAATCTCTGACTGGTTTAAATATTGTGACACCATAAATAAATGCAAACGATGACAATGACTTTTAGAAGAATTTGCTCATTTTAAGGTTTATTAATCCCTTCATATCAATTCATCATGACAGGCAGGTTTCAAACACTCATGGAACAGTTCAGTCACAATCTTGGTCCTTACAAAGACTCGTCAATCTAAAGACAGAAGAGAGAACAATCAGGAGCATCAAATCAAGTCCCAGAATGTTAAACCAAATAAAGGACGACGATCTCTTACCTAAAGTGAACAGGTCCATGGAGGTGTCACTTCTGGGAGCCAGGTCCTCGAGTCAAGTCTCACCTTGCTTTTCCTTATGAGTAGGTCAAGTAAGGATGTCTTTAAAGCTAATAGAAGACTGACCCCATGGGAGACAAAAGAAACTAAGCTGGGTCCCATCTTTTTTTATGCAGGATCATTACCAAACCTGACAGATGAGATGGTGCTACCTTTGCAGAAAGGATTTCTGATGTACAAGTTGGTCATCTGGCATATTGGGTCAGATCTGGTTTGGGTCTGGTGTCTGAGATCTTCCTTGGCTATCAGGATGTCTGCTCTTTTGGCAGAACGTCCCGAAATCCACTGATAAGTTTAGACTTGCTCTGAAATGGCACGTAAAGGTTTTGCTCGTATGGGTAGTTGCTCCAGTCCGGTTTCATGATCGCTCCAGGCGATTCAGAACTTTCTACATAAGGCCTAAAACGGAGCGCATAAAGGCTGCCAGTGGATGTCTGCACATTCCCGATCTGAGAATTAAACCTCGAGTCACCTGACAGCATCACAGATGAACCTGAACTATCAAAAAGCGGAGGGACACCCATCTGAGAAGATAAAGAGGTAGAGACTCTTACAGGATTACCAAAGGGATCGTTTATTATGGAGTCAGTAGCTGCCACGGGTCCCGTAGAATCCAAACCTAACTCAGAGGGAAATGCTTGTTGGAAGCCGTTCTGCTGTGTGTAAGTGGAGAAACTTGGAGGTTTACTGTAGCTGTAGATGGTGTCTACTGGGCTATAGGTACGTCTACGTATAGGTGCAAGTTGAAACCTACTCGTTTGAGGATTTTGACCCAACGTAAATGGTAACTTCTCATTTTTATTCTTCCTTCTCAACAAGGTTTTTGCAGCCGGTTGTTCAGCCATTACAGACAGACCGGGTTTATTAGTGAAGATCATGTTCTTATTCTGTTGTTCGGAGTCACTTTGATTCGGTTTGATGTATTTTATTGCCGGGCTACTTACAACCATCATAGAGCTAGCATCATAACCTGGTCTCGGATTTGAAAAAACTGTATTATAATTAGGCTGGTTAGATTCCAGCGGTTTATAAGACATTCTAGAAGCAGTTTTGTACTTGTCCCGATTTATAACTGCAGGAAGCAACCATTTAACTAAAGGCTTGTAACTTGGCGTAAGCATCTCAGATGACTTAGACACGATATTTGAAGGCTTATAAAGACGTGGCTCCGGATCTGGGAAGACATTAGGGAATAGGCCACCCTGTGCTACTGTTCTACTTGCTCCATGATGGATCACGTCGTCAAAGGTTTTGCCAGGACTTCCGGGAAGAATCTCTCCAGTCGCAGGACAAGCGTTCACAACCAAGTTTAGCAACAGCCACAGAATCCTAAAACATGCAACAACAAAAAATAAGTTAATTTCTTATTACCCCCCCAAAAGAAAACAAAACAAAAAAAACAGCAGCACAAAAGATAGGAAACACAAAATTCAATATTACCTTGAAGCTATACCTAAGGTTAGTGCCATTTCAAGACCCCACCTCTGCACCCACAGCCACCCAAACCAGATTAAACTGTTTCCATCTCAGCCTTACAAAGGTAAACGTCCAATTAGATGTTTTATACCCCAACCAACTAGTCGTTAGTGGCCATTTAAAACACCTGCTGACAACGAGCGTCAGTAATTAGCCAGGCACAAGCTGCATGTCAAGAATCTGGCGAACCCAAAACTAAAATGCATTTTACTATGCAGTAAAATGCGCTCATCATTTACTATTCTGTCACAGCATGACATTTCGTGCTAAGCTGCCATCTGTTCACTGCTCGAGATCTTTATAGGCTCGATTAAAAGAGCTGTCAGGTTATTAATGAAGTACATCTTCTTTCCTAGGTTCCTTTGATGCTGTTTGCTGCAAGCTGGGGTGTGATAGAATTACAGTGGGACAGAAATGCAGGTCTCTTCCCGGACATGTAGACAGACGAATCTCAGCTGAATAAAGCAAAAGTGTGAAGCGAAGCAATTCGGACGACTTAAATAAACACACTGACAATGTGATAAACAAATGTGTTAATGTTATCAGCAGTTTGGATCGAGTCTGACGTGTTTTACTCTGCTGCCAATAAACGTATGACTGTGTGTGTTTCTTCTCATGGGGATATTTCACACATATAAAATCATTGGCCGGTTTTATATCACCGACGCGCCGTCTGGTCATGAACATGTTCACCAAATGTTAATGTTGTTAAAGCTTAAAAGATCCTAAAACAAACGTTTGTCATTCGTGGTTCGTCGTTTGTGCTATTAAAGTAAACACACATCCATCCATTTATTATCTAGTTTCCTTCCAGTGCTTAATCTTATTTAGGGTCACGGTGGAAGACACGCTGAACACCTGAACAGGTTATCGGTCTGTTGCAGGTTACAAACATAAAACACATTCAAGACAATGTCAGTATCACCAGTTAAACTGGCTGAATGTCTTTGGACTGTGGGAGGAGACTGGAGAACCGTTAAGCCACTGGCCTAAACATACATATGATTGAATCGGATTAAATGGAACAAAACTTAAACCATTCATAAGTTGGTGGTGGTGGTGAATTCAGGGCTATTGTACAAGACACTGGATCCACTCTATCTGTGTGTTTCATAACAATTTTTCAGTGTCCGCATAGACAGATAATGTACACAACTACACAATCATTGCTAATCATTAATATAACGATTATAACGTAATATAATGATAAAAACAGAACAATGAACCAGACGAGATGAACCAGAGAGTAAAGCTTATATATTATACACTGTCTGTTTCTGCCACCTGCTGGTGAACAGAGTGAATGGCAGCCTCGTCTAAAATGATCTAAATGTAAGTCTCCGTTGCAGAAGATTAAAACTACGATCAGTTCTACCATACAAATAGACAACGTGTACTACCCGTACAGTAAACACGGGGACTACACGCGGTCTGCATTGCATTGACCACCTTTGATCGATTGACTCTGTGATCGATTGGTTCGGAACGTCCACAAAGCGCATGCGCACTCTTCCACCTCCCTTTTTTACGCGATGCGCGATGGCTCCGATCGTAAGTATTTCACTCCTGGTCCTTAATGTCGCGTTTCTTCTCATTCCACTCGAATAAAACGTTTCGGGTGTATTCGGACGTGTTGGAATGTCCCGTCGGGTTTGACCGGACGTCATAAACTCTGAACGGGAGTTCTTATGACTGTTTATAGTGACTATGAAACGAGGCCCTGCTCGCTTTTAACCACGATGGTGTGTCGGGCGCGTCTCAAATCAGTCACGTGATCGCTACGTAGGCACCCTAGATAGGGCTGATAGTAAGTTGCTCTGTAGACTAAACACTACATTATAGGGTTCGAATCATTCGATATTTGGTCTGCGGTCAGTGAGGATGTTAAATCTGTAGTGTAAACCACACATTAGTGTTTAAAGAGATAAAATAAACACCTTTAAAAGTTCTACATAATAAATAGTTCAGGATGGAGCATTAATAATGACTTTATGACACGATATAATGTTTATTAGAACCGTGTTTTTATAACTTAACCTCCTGAGATCCAGACTTTTCCCCTGATGTGTGTTTTTTATTTCGTTGAGTTATTTGTGATTATTAGGACCTAACAAGCATAAAAATTATATTTTGTCTTTGTACATGAAGCCGTTTTTAGAAAACAAAAAAACAACGTCCTCGTATGGAGACAGTAGGTCTAAAATAAAGAAACAATTCTCTAACAAACAAAGTGATCATGTTATTGTACATAAATAAATCACTTCTGAAAATAATTTAATCAATTGAGTGTTATGTTGTCGTATGACCACTAGGTGGTACCAGCAGTGTCTCCATATGAGGCCAAAGAGTAAACAATTTTTAAAATAAGTTAGAATGGTGCAGAGAAGTAGAAATGTGATGTCCTCATATGAGGACGCCGGGTCTCTAGAGGTTAAGTCAACTGTTTATAAAGCGCTTGTACAAAATACAGGACCAACAGATACAGAAAGCTCTGTTGAGCAAGCCGAGGGCGACTGTGGCAAGGAAAACCCACCCTGAAACCTTGATAGGAACCAGACTTAGCGGGGCCCCGTCCTTCATGGGTGGTCCTTGAGGAGACGGTCACATCAGACAGGAGCTGCAATATTGAGACTGCGGTCCCGACTTTGATCGGCGGGTAAACAGAGTTCCGTCCTGAAAAATGTAAACGTGCCTTTAACAATTGTGTTGTGTACAACAGTTGTGTAACAATTGCTTAGAAACACACACACACATACACACACACACACACACACACAATGTGGTGGTAACACTGCTTATTCACTGCAAGAGGGTCCAGGGTTCGATCTCCTGGTGGGCCGGTCCGGGTCCTTTCTATGTAGAAATTGCAAGTTCTCAATCGTAGATTACTGTGCCTTCTTCCCACAGTCTGAAAACATGCACGTGTCTGTTTGGTTAGAGAAACAAAGTGTCCATGATATATAAACATGGTCGATCTGGCACTCGAGGCTTCGATCTTGTACCGTCCGGTCACAAATCCATCACAGAGCATGTTTGCCTCAACACTGTTTTCCTTTTTGTTATCGTTTTGTGTATCGCAGTCGTTTGCGCAGAACAGCAATTCACCTCCATGACACTAGTGGGCGTCGAGTTTCTTTTTAGGGTTTTGTTACGTCTTTGTTTACCTTCCAGGAATGTGAGTGTCGATTTTAGCAGATCAATATTGAACAAGGAATGATTTTTAAATGTTGGATTATTAAACATTGAGGCACCGACTTATAAAGAGAGCAAATACTTTAACTACAAGCATGCACACTCCATTGTTTGGATGGTTGTAGTGCACCACCTTGTGGTCTGCATCGGTTATATCGGAGGTGCATGTTTGGCGATACAGAGGCTCTGTGGAATGTGTTCATGTTGATGCTTTTGCAAGATATATATTTAAATACACAAAATTTCCTTTGTCATATTTCATTTTCCGTCCGCAACTTTACAGAAGAAGCCTGTTGTGAAGGGTGGCAAGAAAAAGAAGCAGGTCCTGAAGTTCACACTGGACTGTACCCACCCTGTGGAGGATGGCATCATGGACGCTGCTAACTTTGTGAGTATGACAGACAAGGATTGTCGACTAGATTGTTGCTGAGTCTAGTAAAAGAATAATTGTTCTTGTTCAGGGGTCACCAACGTGCCCAAAAGGACCTCATGAGTGGCCCGCGGGCCTGTTCTAAAAATAACTGTCTATTTTGCATATTGACGTTTATTTGTTTCCTACCTTGTTAAATAATTGTGAGAAATTATTGACATGATCAGCATCTTTACATAGATGAATATCATCTATTATTAATAGTAACATGTTATTAAATGTTATACATTTGTGATGTCACAAGTGTGTATCAAACTGGTCGTCCTGCGCATTAGTTGGTACCCAAAACATAGTTCTCAGTTTCAGAAAGTTTGCTGACCCTTGTTTTTGTTGATACAATATCTAGGTTGGTTATGACATGCAAATCGTATTATGGGCCCTTATTTGTTTGTTGTTTGTGTTTATAGGAGCAGTTCCTTCAGGAACGCATCAAAGTGAATGGTAAAGCTGGCAATCTGGGTGGCGGTGTAGTCTCTATTGAAAGGAGCAAGAGCAAAATCACAGTCATGTCAGAGGTTCCCTTCTCCAAAAGGTTAGAATCACATCTTCTACTCAAGACTTACCCGAGTAAATCCAGTTAGGAAAATCTGTTTTAGTTTCTCACTGGCTGTGGACGGAAGACACGGTGATCGAGTTATCAACATATACAGATGTAGTACAGACAATGAAATGTCTCGCTTCGATTATTTCAGCTGGTCTGGAAGCAGTCTGGGTTAAGAGACCCAACAGAGATGGGATTTAAACCCCCAATCTTTGGGTTAATTGCCCTAAGCGCTACCTACTAAGCTATGTATGTATTTACCCGTTCCAGTTGTTTCCGATTCTTGGGTCCCTCCGTGGGGCGCTACTGACACCGTCACCTGTCTTTATAACTGTAGAATCCTACTTGTGTCGTAATCGTGTGTTTCTAAAGGTACCTGAAGTATCTAACAAAGAAGTACTTAAAGAAGAATAACCTGCGAGACTGGCTGCGTGTGGTCGCCAACACCAAGGAGAGCTATGAACTGCGCTACTTCCAGATCAACCAGGATGAGGAGGAGGAAGAGGACGAGGATTAAAGTCGTGACTTTTTTTTTGTAAACTGAATAAAAACTCAAAAGAATCAGTTTGTTTTTGTATTTATACTTTGCAGTAGAACAGAATTACATCATTTATATACACACAAATCTATACATTACTGCCATCTAGTGGTCATTAACCATTAATTATTACAACTACGCCACAACTACGCCACTTGGTGGTTATTAAACATTAATTGCATCTACATGTAATAATATTGAACAACCACCAGGTGGCAATAATACCAATAATACCATGTAATACTTGTTAATACATCCAGAAATATTTGATAACCACCATTATTACAATAATCTACATGTAATAATATTTAATAAACACAAGGTTTCATTGGTACGTTGCTTTTGATGTAGTATTAATTAGTAACCTCCAGGTGGCAGTAACAGTAATGAAAAAGTATTAATTAGTAACCACTAGGTGGCAGTAATACAGTGATGAAGGTGTAGTGACTTTTAGTAGCCACCAGGTGGTAGCAATACCGTGATCTTTGTCGTATTTAATAATATCAGTAGTGCCCTCTAGTTGCCCGGAAGATAATTACATTATTATAGATGCCATTATTATATTTTTATTTCAATTATAAACTTGTTTGTATGATAATAGGTATAAATTCACGATAAGTGTTTTATCCCTCAACCCTTTGTCTGTCTATCCATCCATTTATTAAATTATTAATACAATAACATGGAATTTCTATTGTATTGACATTGACTTGTTTTCTTGTTGTTTGGGGTTGTTTATGTTGTTGTTTATGTTGTTGTTTAGGGTGGATACGAACATGTTCGAATCTCATGCTGAATTGCTTGTCTGAGCCGAATCCAAAATGAATCGATTCTTTATCTCTGTCATCTGAGGTAGAAAAGTCGAATCGGATTATAATCGTGTATATAAACAACCCCAAGAACACGATCAGACGGATCAGAAGGATCGTGTGTCTGTCCACGCATCACCGTTTTAAACTCGCTCGTGGGTGTGGACAGAGACCAGTATCGATTGAATCAGTGACTCAATGAATCGACTCCGAACCGAATGTGTCAAACGGTTAAAAAGAATCGTTTTGCGTGTCCCGAACACGATTCGGTTTTGGACGAGCAGCTTGTGTCACTCGGACATGTGGGTTTGCGCATCTGGTGCACAATCAGCTGACCACATCTGGCATCTGACTGAAAGGCGGGTTCTAAAGCGCGCGACTTCCCCACGTATCCCCACGTAACCCCGAGCCGGAATCCCAGAACCGGACTGTTCTCAGTAAGAGATGTGGGGCACTGTTTACACACACACACACACACACACACACACACACACACACACACACACACACACACACACACACACACACACA
>JAOUQU010194645.1:0-14265 GCA_028566735.1 Ammoglanis amapaensis | reverse complement strand
CGCTCTGACCCCCAACTTCCAGACAAGTTGGGATATGCGAAGAGAAACATTTTGTTGTACTGTACATCTGTATATGTATAATGATAAATAAAATTTGAATTTGATTAGTAGACGCCTAATCTTAAAACGTAAATAAGAATGAAACCCCTGATAGATGCCTTAAAACTTTTTATTATTGGTATCATGTTGGTTAATTTAGTCACTGTTCAAAAATAAACGAATGAAACTATTGTTTGTATGGTGAATGATGTATATGAATGATTTTTTATGTCATCTATTTAGGATGGGAAAGGCTTTGGTGTTGGAGAGCTGGTCTGGGGAAATGTGAAAGGTTACTCAAAGTGGCCTGGTGTGGTTGTAGAGTGGAAGACAATTACGTCTCCACTATCCATGAGACGTGTGAATTGGTTTGGAGATGGAATGTTCTCAGAGGTCAGAATCTTACTTACCTTACTTAAATACTTTTTTTTCTTTATACATTCTCTGCACTTTCACCCAAAGTATTACAGACACCCCGAATTTGCCTTGAATAGTGAGAATTAGCAAATACTTGTAACCCCTTAAAAGTAACTATTTGGGTGGTTAAACGCAACCATATGCTTTAAACTATCATTTCTTAACACTTTTCAGATACAGTGGAACCCCGGTTAAAGACCACAATCCTTGTCCAGTGTCTGTTCACTTCGACCTGCCGTATTTCAGCCGTCATCACTGACACACGCACGACTTGTTCAAACTTACAAATCATGACTTTTTCAGTTCAGTTGTTGGCCGCTGTAATTTCACTTCACTGCTACTATTGTTCTGAATCTTCTTTAGAACCATGAAGGAGGATTTTATTATTAAAATAATGCACAAAAATCACTGAATTATTAGAATATGTAAAGATAAAGAGAACCGATTGTAACTGAATTATGCGCGAATGACGCTCGGTCTGAGATGAGGGTCACGTGGTGCTGACGTCGCTGATGTAGTGACGATGTTGCCATACGAAATTTTGATTGTTATCCGGAGCAAATTTTTTGTGAAATGGTTGGTCGTTATCCGAATTGGACGCTATCGGGGGCGTTCGTTAACCGAGGTTCCACTGTAAACCGTAAATATTCATTCTCATGTTACTAGTAGCCAATGTGTTTGGCAGTGTTTATTATTGTTTTGTGTTGATTTTTGTTCCTGTTGTTATTGCAGATTTCTACAGAAGGGCTTGTGCCTTTAGCCGCATTTACAAAGTGCTTTTGCAAAAACTCCTATGCAAATTTACCATTGTACAGAAATGCCATTTACGAGGCACTAGAGGTAAAGTAGACAGCAACATCTCCTTCATCCCCAATGTAATAAACTAAAGACATTAGACTATTTAAAGAATTTTTTTCCTTTAATCCTTACTCAACATCCTGCATGCCCCACCCCACCCGCCTTGCTCTCTATGGCCAGCCCCCATGATACACAAAATGTAATTTTTAATCTTAACCTCCTGAGACCCAGACTTTTCCCTGGTGTGCGTTTTTTTATTTCGTCTAGCTATTTATGATTAGCAGGACCTAACAAGCATAAAAATTACATTTTGTTGTTTATTTCTAAAAACGGCTTCGTAATGTCCTCGTATGGAGACAGTAGGTCTAAAATAAAAATACAATTGGCTAACAAAGAACAAAACTGTTTGATTGAAACTGTAAACATTAGAATGCATAAACAAAAGTATGAATGTTATTGTACATAAAAAAGCAACTTTTGAAAATAAATCAATCAATTGAGTGTTATGTTGTCATATGACCACTAGGTGGTACGGGCAGTGTCTCCATATGAGGCCAAAGAGTAAACAATTTTAAAAAATTAGGTAGAATGGTGCAGAGAACCAGAAATGTAATGTCCTCATATGAGGAGTAAACAGGGTCTCTAGAGGTTAAGTACCTTTGAATGAAGGCATCTGCTTAATGCTTTTACGATAGCAATTTTTTAAACCCTATTAATCTGCTCTTGTCTTCTTTCATTCTTTTTACAGTATTTTAAAGATGGCAGCATGGGATCTTTCAGTTACAGTGGAGGGCCTTGGTCCTGCTGCCCCACCCATTCAAATCAGTGTAACATCTGACCTTCACATAGGGGGTGTCATTCTAAAGATTGTGGAAGCTACAAGTGTGTATACCATTATAATAATGCAGATGTTAACCATAAACACCATACACTCCTGCAGTGATGCAGGTAACAAGTCAAAACTACTACGAATAGTAATTTCATGTGTTGATTTGTTAGATCTGCAGCAGGACTGGTCAGATCACGCCCTATGGTGGGAACAGAAACAACAGTGGCTCTTGCGGACAAACTGGACATTAGATAAATGTGGGATCCTTGCAGATGCTCGGCTTTTCTTTTCTCCACAGCACAAGCCTTTGAGGATTGGCCTACCTAATGGAGTCACTTTACGACTCCGTGCCTGCTTCTCAAGCCCTGTGTTTCGCACAGTCTTGGGCATCTGCAAGATCCTGAGTAAGATTCTTAATACTGTTATTTATACATATTAAAAGAATATGAGAAATTTCTTAATATATAGAAACCATGATTTAAATAAATAGTATTTAACTAAAATATTATTAAACTACTGATTAAATTTGGTTTGACTTTATTACCAAGCAAAGCTGTAGGCTAGGACTGGACATGGGGACTAGGATTATGGGAGACAGATTTACCAGGGTGTGGATAAGTTGGGATTCCCTCCCATTCTGTTCCATCAGTTTTACTAAAGTTGTATTCTAGTCAAGGTCATGGTGGGTTGGGTTTACCTAATATCACCAAGGGCACGCCATCCCTTATTTGGGAATATTTTTTAAAAATGTAATTATAATTCAGGAAAGCAGAGCCCTTAAAGCATATAAAAATCTCTAGCTGTTCATTTTAGACATCAGATATCCAGAGGAGCTGTCTTTATTACGACCTGTAGAGGAGAAAAAGAAGAGGAAAGAAAACTTTGCAGAAGAGGAGTATGACATCACAAAAGTCCCTCTGGAGTCTGGTATTTAAGACAACTTGTAATTTAGCAAGATTCTGCTAGACATCCAGACCAACAATACGGAAATAATTCTTTCTATAGGATCTGTTTCAACTCTGTACAATGGCATGCCAGCTCATTTCACTGAATCTCCCAAACTGGAGGCCGTCTATAAAATGCTGTCTGTGTGCCAGCCATCTTTAACTCCTGAGAGTATCGCTAAACTTTACAGACCATCCAGCAAAGTGGATAAAACACACATCCACACCAGGTATGAGCAACCAGCATGGAATGGCTATAAAAATTGCAACAGAACCACAATACAACTTTTACTCTGCCTGTCTAGTCTTAATGTAGGACTTTAAGTGGGTGATAAGACTTAAATTTCATTTCTGCTTTGATAAATTTAACTCGCCACCAATGACTAAAAACAAGCACATGCATATTTTATAAATACATACCTATAAATACAGTCTATATATAATTTGTGTACAGCATAAATTATAGATATAATTGTACAGTTCAACAAAACACTTTTTTCTTTCAAAGGTTAATTCACTAGGCTACCACTCTCGAAAATCTTGTGAATCGTCAGAAACAAAGAAACTTTCATATTTTAAATCTAGTTTCAATTTAAAAATGGTTGTAGAAATTGCAAAAGTACAACAGGCCCTGCTGGTGAAACATAGTTGTCTCTAATTAATTACAACATGTTTTTAGATTGTTGGATTATGTCTACAGTAATAACTGTGTGGCAGGTTATTGTAAAGGTTTACAAAAATAATGAGAGGGGGGCATTACCTTCACAAGATGTACTGTACTGTACCTACGGCGTGTAAGCATACTAACAATTGTATGATGCCATGTGGAAATGTAGTCTCACCATGAGATGGGTGCAGTAAACAAATATTGCACTATTGGAACTCATTATCTTTAGATGGCTGGATTCTTCTCGTTCCCTCATGCAGCAGGGAATACAAGAGAACGACCGGCTATGGCTTCGGTTTAAATACTACACTTTTCACAATGTAGAGCCTAAGGTGAGTGTGTTTGGGAAATTGTGTCTATAATTATTCATTTTCAGTTTTTCTACATTTGCCACACATTCTGCCACTGTTTCTCTCTCAGTATGATGTAGTGCGTCTGACCCAGCTGTATGAGCAGGCACGCTGGGCGATCCTGCTCGAGGATAATGACTGCACCGAGGAGGAAATGATGCTGTTTGGAGCCCTGCAGGTACTTTAACACATACAACACCCAAACCACAGACGTTACTATCTCCTACACGGAGATCATTCTCAGCCATGCACAGGAAAACACATGTTAGGGTTTGCTACTGCAAAAACATGGTTAAGACCACAACAAATATGTGGAACAAACCGCAGCATGAGTGCTGTGTAATGCTTATAAGAGAAAAACATTAAAAGACATAAACTGACAAGCTATTCCCACTATGTATCTTCAACACTGATTGCCCAGTGCCTTGACCAAACCACAGAGGTCAGACTGATCAGCAACCTGACATTCCCTCCCTTACACAATAACTCCAGTCCTAGTCATATACTGGATAGTCATACATCAGTACACAAACAGTTTATAATTTGAATGCTTAGGTTTCTTTTTGATTTGATGCATTTGTGAACCTTTATAACAAATCTCCACAAATACCAGTCAGACCTTACGTCAAAAGATTTTTTCTACATTTGTCTTAGTACCATATAGGTAAACTGTCACTGTCTCAAGATGTCAGCACCAGCCAAGGCATGGAAGACCTAGAATCAGCCCTGAAATCTCTGGAGGTGAAGATGGTGGGAGAAAGCAGCATTACAGATGCTCTGGTAAATGCTATAGACATTAATATATTCTGATTATTTCTTACACACAGCCATAATGATAATCAGATATTCATATTTATATTTCTCACCCAGGAAAACATGACTGCTCCTGAGCTGCACGACTACTTGAAATTGTTTCGGTACAACAAATATTGTTTGGCCAGTGAAATGGCCAGTGTACAGTGGCCAAAGTACAGTGTATTAGAATGAGTTGTCACTTACTGCTTCCTTGTTTTATTCAAAATTTAGACCAAGAAGACTCACATTGAAAGATTACAAACAGTACTGGTTCAAGTTTCAGGATACATCTATTTTCTATTACAAGAGCAAAGAAGATTGCTATGGAGAACCCATCCAACAAATGAATCTCAAAGGTAACAACTTAAAGACTTACAGGTCAGGTCAAAATCTTACATGCACGTTTAATGACAATATATATACACAAAAACACTAATATTTTAATGTGTGTTTTAATGATTAATGGCATTAAAACACACATATTGGGCCATTCCAGCAAGCTTATCCAACGACTCAGCTTGACATGTAACAAAAACACCACATCAGCTTTTATATTATTGGATTGAATTGGCACTTTTTTTTCAGCCGAACATACCTCAAGTAATTTAGGCCAAATATGCAAACCATTGTCTCTTCCAGATGTCTTTTCTCATATTCATTAGGTTCAGCATTAAATATCAGTAACTCTATATATTCGGAAGCGGGAGCTTCTATCTAAGCCGACAATGATGTTTACTGATGTAATGGTAGCCCCTCAAAGCCCCACGACTTCAAGGTCATAATCTAACCATAAAGTAATTGCAGTACACTAAACAAAGTTAGAACTAAAAGTCCAAAGAGTTAAAAAAGATGAAAATCACAATGGAAGGATGATAAAAAAAGATCAATAATAATGATTATTTACATCTGGAGTACTGTGTGTCTCTCTTTAGGCTCTGAAGTAGCTCCAGATGTGAATGTAGCAGGACAAAAGTACTGTATCAAACTCCTGATCCCAGTGCCAGAAGGCATGAATGAGGTGTACCTACGATGTGAGAATGTAAGTGATCATACATTCTCTGGGAGTAAAGTTCATTCTGCTGTAGATTGTAGTCCTGGTTTTCTAGTTCAGGTTTGTTTTTTTGTTTTTTTACAAAATATAGAAAATATTTAGCAAACATTTTAGAATAAGAACACCAATAAACAGTACAAATAATATTTTGTCCAAAAGCTGAAATGAAAATAGTTAAAACTACATTGGATTTAATTAATACAATTGTTTTCATGGGTGGCATAGTGGTTAGCACTGTCACGTTACAACAAGAGGGGTTTGAATCTCAGATAAGGCAATCTGAGGCTTTCTGTGTGGAGTTTGCATGTTCTCCCCGTGTCTGTGTGGGTTTTCTCACAGTATTCCTGGAGATACTTAAATTGTCCTGTATGTATATGCATGAGTGTTTGTTTCAGTACTCTGCACTCTGACTGTATATTCACCCACTGTGTCCCCTACTATGACCCTTAAATAGAATTAAGTGGTGGTAAAAATAGATGATGGATGGAGGTATGGATGGAATTTTTTCTCAAACTACTGTATGCAAAAACTGATACTGTATAAATTACATTAACAGTCTATACAATTCTTACATGAATCTGTTAAAGGGTTTCTATAATTTATATCTAAATTTAAATCACTTGACCTTATGATATTTGCTCATAAAATGTTTCCTTTAGACATTTATGGATATCATTTTCACTTTCTAGGAGAAACAGTACTCAGAATGGATGGCAGCCTGTAAATTGGCCTCTAAAGGTCTGACATTGGCCGATAGCTCTTACCAGAGTGAGGTGAAAAATATCCAGACCTTTTTGTCCATGCAGCACTCCAACATGTCCAGTTCATCTACACAGGTTGATGAGATGATTAACACACAAAGCCTGGTCTCACCTCGCTATGCCAAAAAATACAAAGCTAAACAGGTACAGTAAGATGTTTACTAATAAATAACTAATAAAGTTATGAATTTAAAATGATGGGTTTTAAACAATATTCTATCATCCTCGTTGAGGAATTTCAAGATTCTTTGATCTGAAATCATCAACTGTGACATACAAAATGAAAATAGACGAGGTAAGAAGGTTGTGCATTCTTACAGCTCTTTAAACAAATACTTGTGCTATGTGTTTAAGTTAACCCCTCGTATTCTGGAGGCTTATCAGAACGTGGCCCAACTCTCCCTGACAGAAGCTATTTTGAAGTTTATCCAGATCTGGCAGTCACTGCCTGACTTTGGCATTTCATATTTCATGGTCAGGTAAGAACATCTTGAAGATAAGAACAGTATAGCAAAGACATTTGAATAATACATTGATTAAAGGTCAAAATTAATTGTGATTCGTCAAATTCCAAGAGAATTTTGGGTAGGGAACACAAAACCTCGACCAATATGCTTAGAGGTTGTTTGGCGATTTTTATGTTTTTATCCACATAATTTTCTAATAACTCCTTGGAATATTGGGATAAGGTTACATTAATGACAGGGCATGTACTTAATGATTACAGAAGTTTTAATCACTTCTTGTCTTTAATGTTATGGAGACAGTGAGGAGGCCCGTGATAACTATTAATGTTTCAAGCACATTAATCAGATTGTATTGGTGAATCAGGTTGTATTGGAGATTCCTTTCTGATGATAGATGATGGATGGATAAAATGTTTTAACCTACGTTTATTTCTACAGATTTAAGGGCAGCCGTAAAGATGAAGTCCTTGGAATTGCAAACAATCGTTTGATCCGTATTGACCTTGGAGTTGGAGATGTAGTGAAGACTTGGCGCTACAACAACATGCGGCAGTGGAACGTCAACTGGGACATACGACAGGTTGATCTTCCAACATTTAAATATTCCACTGAATAATACACTTAAATAAAAAATGTCACTTTCTGAAAATATTCGAATCTTTTAACAGGTGGCGATTGAATTTGATGGAAACATGAACATTGCATTTAGTTGTGTAAATGCTGACTGTAAGATTGTACATGAGTATATTGGAGGTTATATATTTATGTTCACCCGTGCACGAGAAGTTGGTGACACACTCAACGAGGAGCTCTTCCACAAACTCACTGGGGGAAATGAAGCTCTCTGACGTCCACACGGACACCATATTCACAGGAGTGAAATGAGGTCTTGAATATGTTCTAATTTTGTCCAGCAGTGGTGGAACGTGACTCATTACATTGACTTGTTTAGCTGTAATTAAGCAGTTTTTGTAATCTTTTAAAGAAGAAATTGTACTTAAAATAAAAAAAATACAAATCCAGAACATATTTCCTCCTCATTATTAAGTCAATTGCTATCTCTTTATTTTACAACACTAAGTCATTATTTTTTACATACAATATACAGTATCTCAAAATAATGACCTAGTGTGTCCCAATTTTAGGGTCCGTAGCTCATATGTAAATACACTACTGTATTTATTACACAATTGTACAGTAAACTGGATTATGTGAAGATCATACTATGACAAAATTGCGTGTTTTCTTTTAATAACAGTTGAGGAAACCACAGACTATCATGCCCAACACAGGACATGCTACAGTGACCTGTCAAGGAACTTCTTATCGCTGTGGCTGCTTTTCTACCAACGGTTTAGTGTGACTTGCAACTCAAAGCAAACACGCTTGAAACACAACTCAATGTTTAGTTGTTAAATACTGCATGTATGGCAAATTTTGCTCATAGTAGCTTTATTTAAATAGCTCTGGCCATAATATTAGTAATAAATAACATTTTATAATTCGAACAACAATGGCCTATTGCTTACAGTAAAAGTATAGATTTAGTATGCACTTACAGTACTGTGTACTAGTTTTATTGCTTGACGGGCGGCACAATGGATTTGTGGGTAGCACTGTTGCTTCCCTGTATGAAGGTCCTTGTAGGGTCCCCCAGGTAGTGTATCCAAGATCCTTTCTGATTAGTTTACATATTCTTCCTGTGTTCATAAGGATTTCCCTGTGGTGCTCCGGTTTCCTCTCACAGTCCAAATACATACTACCATGGTAAATAAAAATTCTGAAAATGAATACTCACCTCATGCTAAAAAATGGGATTAAGATTGAGGAACATTGTTTGCAAGATCATTTATTATTCTAGCTGCCCTGTGACCGCAGGTCTTGTTAAACTCACTCAAATCCTCACAAAGTGCACATTTTCCTTTTGCCGATATTATCTTATCTAGTGATAAATGAAACCTTTCTAGATTTGAGTTACTTTGGGTAGGTTAAGATAAAGTTATTAAAATATAGTGGCTACAGTTCCTATCAATCAAGTTCACTTGTTTGAAATAGGTGTGACCACTGTGCACTAAAATCGACTCGATTTGCACCTGACATATTGTGTACTCATGGTCAAGTAAAGAAAAGTTTACTGTCGAAGAACTATTGTAAGTCACTCTAAATAAAAGCATCTTATACGTGGTAAAACGTAAACATTTGAGTTAGAGAAGTAGACCGAGTAATGTTAAACTTAAAATTAATGCATATCTTACATTACACAGGATTTACATGTTCATCTGGCAACAAGTTACATATTCTTCAACTTAAATTATGTCGCGATGATGTAAAGCATTGTAGTGTCCTTCATAGAATAACATCTACCCAAACATCTCTTCAATGCCAGGCTACTCCACTTTAAGTTCGCATGCTGGAATTAAAACAGTAAGTGATTAATGTGAAGTAGGTTACAGTAAGAAATTTTTAAATCATTTTCTTACAGGAATTCTAGAAACTGTGATAAACTTACATGATGGTTTTAGTCTTTGTGCACGAGAGAAATATTGAGGAGCCAAAAATCCTTCACCATCCCCTGGCGTCAACAGCACTTTGTTTTCAGACCAGTAGAATTTGATTCCATCTAATAAACAAAGAAAAAATTAACTAATCCCACTAAACAGCTTTACTCTGCTGGATGTAGAGAATATTGAGTTGTATATACCCGATAGAGCTTTGGGTACATTAATATACACAGCAAGATCACAGTTTTGTCTCATACCTGGTTAAAAAAAAGAAAAGAATTATTGTTCGAAGAAACCCAGGTGGCCCCAGGTAGTGTAACTGGATATTCTTAGATTTAAAAACATTGGCTCTGCTACCAGCCAGCTAGCATATGACGATGCCTGTCTGCTACAGACAATAACTGGCATTGCCATAATGCCATCTTCATCTCACCACTAATGACTTGGCTCTTTTCAGGCAAACAGGGTGCCAGGTGGATGTGTGTTCTGGTCATCCTGCTCAGGCCTTTGCTACGTATAGAGTCCCAGTGTTTCATGTAGGAACCATGCACAGCTTCCTGAGGACAGTCTGGAGCTTCCAGTACCACAGCGATCAACTCCAGTTTTTCCACCTGAATACAAAAGAGATTAAAAAAAAGAAAAAAAAAAGAATTCAACCACTTTTGTTTAGTCAAATTAACAAGAAACTGGATTCTAAACATGTATTTAATTTTTTTAAGGATCCTTGGAACCTTCGGATAAGTCAAATGCTAAAAAAAAAAAGGTTAAAACGAATAATGCTATTTGTTTCAATCAGGCATATGACCATTTTCCAAGCATTCCGTTTTCCACTGGTGATTCCCCATACACAACAAATTGCAAGCAGATTCAGTTACGGTAGCTCGTCTGTTGTCATGTGTATTAGCAAGCCTTGGTCACCCATGACCCTGTCACAGGTTTCCTACGTTTCCTTCATTTTCTCCATTTTAATAGATAATGACTAGATAACTGATAACTAATTGATAATTGCAGGCCAACACCTCACAGGAGCTGCAGTTTTGTAGATGCACTAACCCAGTTGTGTAGCCATCACCATCTGGTCCTAATTAAATTCACTCAATTTCTAATGCTCGCCCATTTTTCCTGTTTCTAACATCTACTCAAAGGGTCATATGTACACTATGTTATGTTTGATTAGTGTTAAAGCTGTTACTGCTTCCAATAGTTTTGTTTAAAACTGTAATTATTTTGAATTTTTTTTAATTTTAAAACTAAAAATTATTTAGCTTTTTAAAAGCTTTTAAGCTTTATTTTATGCTTATAAATTCTGCAAAAGTCTTATATAATATTTATACAATGTTATTTATACAATATTATATAAAGTCAAGTGGACCAACAGTCACTGGTTCAGACCGAATAACCTCCAGATTGACACTTGTTGGCCCTTGAGCAACCATCACATGCAACAGTATGTCACAATAATTTTAAAAAGCTTTAAAAACTTTAAAAAGCATCTTCTAAATGCAAAATGTATAGTAAATAAAAAAACAGATCTTTTACATTTGTATATAATACAAAAAAGAAATGAAAACACTTAAGTTTAAGCATTAATATTCTGATGTTTGGAACTCTCTGGCTAGCACAAGTATTAAAATTAGATTTTGTTCCCACACACCTGTATAGAATGACCCTGATTGGCACGAATCTGCTGGCGTCCATTCTCAGGGTGGTTCTGCAATTTAAATCGCTGTTTGTCATTAGTGGCCACCACTTTCTCTACATCTTCTATTGAGAATGTGCTGAACTGTGCATGAGCCAGAATTTCATCCACGAATATAAAACCATCTGGAAAAAAATGTAAAAAGTTAATACAGTTAATCACAACTCAAGATAGGTTAATAAAAAAAATATTACCTAGAAAAATGTGTTCACTGTATAGATTTAGTAAGGATAGTCCAGGGCTACTTACATTAACTTCAACACTGACTGACATCATCAAGTACTAAGATACTAAGAATATTGAAAGTAATTGATATAAATAAGTGAAAGCAAAGAGAAAACAGAGTGAACTAAAATGCAGTATACGGTAATTTGAAATAAACTGAATAAATAAATAGTGTAATGTGTATTGTGCTATGATTTTATATAATATAAATATATAATTATCTTATGGAGAATGTAAAAGCAATAAATGTAAAACCAGCACAGAGTTCAAGAAGAGTTGGTAACAGTGACTTGTATCTACAGTGCCCTCCATAATTATTGGCACCCCTGGTTAACTGTTTTGCCTTCTGATAAATTATTTTCAAAATGCATGTATGACAATAATGCAAAAAGAGAAAGATATAAGCTTTAATTCAATTGCTTTCATTCAAGTTTGTTGGGGGGGGGGACCCCACAATAGGAAATAAATCTTAAATAAAAATCTAATCATGTGTGCCACAATTATTGGCACCCCTGGCGTTAGTACAACCTCCTTTTGCCAAAAAGACAACATTTAATCTTCTCCTATTACTCATGAACATATGGGAGAATATAAAAAGTGGGATATTTAAGTCCTGGGTCCTCTCTTATACTCCCCCTTTCAGCCCATGTCACAGCTTTTCTATTGGGTTTGGGGTTTGGGACTGAGAGAAGCTTGATTTTTTGCCTTGTGAACCATTTTTAAATTTAACAGATTTGGCCAAATGTTTAGGAACATTATCTTGCTGAGAGACCCCATGACAACCCATTTTCAGCTTTCAAGCATAGACCACCAGATTCTGATTCCTATATTTCAGATCCCACAGATCCTTACAAGGTTCCCAGGTTATTTGCAGGAGAGGCCCAGTGAGACTATCTTTCTGCAATAAAAAATAATTTATTTTAAGGCTTTTAACATATTTTAACTCAAGGTGCCAATAATTATGGAGTGCACTGTGCATTCTGTTGGAACTTGCTGAATCAGAAACACACCTGAGCTCATATGAAGACCCATTTTGGCAGCACCATGTCTCAGAACATAAGACAGAGATTTAGAGAGACGAACATCTTTGTCCTTGAGTAAACAAACCCAAAACAAAACATCCCACCTCACAAATGAATACAAACGAGGAAGTAAATCATTCAAATACAAAACATGATCCGAATTAACCTGCAATGAGTGACTTACACACCTCATCTCGGCTCCTTCTTTCTCCTCTTCCTCTTTTTCCTTTTAAACTATGGTGACCTTCCATTTAAACTACTTTTATTATGAGAAAAACGAAACGTATATAGTTCTAAAGCTAAACAGTAAGAGTGGGTTTCCACACGGAATCTAAAAAGTGTTGCACACTATTGATTTAACCGCTAGATGGCAGCATTGAGTCGACATACATTTTATTACGCAACGCTGCTTGGGGTGTCTGTGGAAACGATTTTTTTTGTTATTTGATTGTTTTTACTATATTACAATTTATAAACACTTATAATTAAAAAAAAAAATAAGGTCCCACCAAATATGTTGTCTAATCAAATTTGGCCCACGAACACAGGGAAAACTCTGAGATAAACTTTTATAGTAAACTGTAGTTCTGTCTGGCTGTTTTTCTTACAACACACACAAGCCGCAACGTTCTGCCATGCGCCATCTAGTGTACATCTAGTGAAATACACCGCTAACATGACTGCATATGACAATGGTGATGATGGTGATGATGATGATGATGATGATGATGATGATGATGATGATGATGATGATGATGATGATGATGATGATGGTGATGATGATGATGATGATGATGATGATGATGATGATGATGGTGATGGTGATGATGATGATGATGACGATGACGATGACGATGACGATGATGATGATGATGATGATACATCACTTGGCATAGTGGGCTGCGTACAGGAACACTATATAAATTATACAACAAACAACAACAATAATAAATATAGCTGCAGGTGACTGTTACAAGCTTCTCACGTGTTATATGTATGCAAACTGTAGAGCTTTGTATTGTAGGTTTATATGGAAATAATAAATATAATTGTAGATGCTGAGATTTGTTCAAACAGACCTTTGAATCATCAGCTGTAGTGTTTAAACAATAAAGTTTTTAAAAATCTGTGTTTGCCTGAAGTCGATTGTCTGGCTGTTGTCTAAACTGTCTGGATAAAATCGTTTGAATTCTTTACTTTTCTAATATAAATGATGTTCACTTACATTTCACCTACAAGGATACAATTAAGCTGCTAGTTGTGGGGAACCGTCAGTGGGTCAGTGGGTTAAGCGTCTGCATCAGATAGATCTCTACTTATTAAGCGCTAACTCAGGTGATGTGGTCAGTATCAGCACAGGAAGATATCAAATTATTAAAGCAGCCCTGCTAAATTTTCAGATAACGACCTGCTGGTCAAAACACACCCTATGCTTGTTGGCTATAACTTGTTAACTAACGCAGCTCGGGGTATTTTATTCATTAATGACCAGTCGGTCTTCAGCAAATTGTTCAGCAGGGTCATGACGAATACAGACATATAAGAACACTTAATAATAAGAAATATATAATGCAAATACAAAACATGCTTTATCTCATGTCCATCTCATGTCCATCTCACAGTGGACAGTGTAGCCTAGTGGGTAGAGCATTGGGCTGGGAACCCAAAGGTTGGGGGTTCAAATCCAGGCTCTGCTACAC
>JAOUQU010194538.1:0-14266 GCA_028566735.1 Ammoglanis amapaensis | reverse complement strand
ACTCAATACTTGGTGGACTGGGAGGGTTACGGCCCCGAAGAACGTTCTTGGGTCCCGTCTCGCCAAATTCTTGACCACGAACTTGTTCGGGAGTTCCGCAGGAACCGGGCCTCTGGCCAAGGATCCTCGGGAGCTGTCCCTAGAGGGGGGGAGTTATCTTGTTCCACGATCGTAACATGTAACCCATTTGAATATTTTAAGATGTTATTTTTATGATATTTAAAATCAATTCAATATAAAAAACACAACTTTTTCATTAACTTTTGGCCGCTTATTTGAGAATTGTTTTGGCCATCCATGGATTTCAACCGATCCATTAAATGCACAGGACAACTCTACGGAATGAGCTAGACTAATGGGCCTATGTGTCACACAGGAGCTAGCAGTCTTAGTGAAAGCCATATAAAGGAAATTAAGATAAATGGGCCAAAGCATCTTTATGACATCGGAGTGAAATTGTGTTCATCAAGATGTGAGCTTAATGTAACATAACACAAGTCAATGCCATTAAAAGTCAGCGATGCGAATTCAATGACAAATGACTCTCTGGATGTACTGCATATTCAAAATGGCTGAGTGGCGCATTAGTAATCATTTTCTTTTCCTCTCTGAGGTCTGTTCACACACAGTAGTTTCTGTGGAAATACCCACCCTTCAGTTCTAAATCAATCAAATCTGTATCTATCAATGTATAACTATTTACGAGTACATATCTACCTACTTATCTAGCCAGAGTAGATTGCCTTTGCTCGTCATGTGCATAAATAACACTGTAGCTAGTTTAACAATTGGGAACAACCAACAAAAGCTGGAGATGGTCTGACTTGGTAATCAAGTCATCAGAATTTGGCTCTTATCAAACGTGTGGAGATCGTTATGCTGGCCCATTTTTTCTATTTCAAACATTACCACTCTGCTATCTAATTAAGTGAAATGCGGGTTTAAGTGTACCCGGCAGGCACACAGCATTTTTTATCTATTTTATCCCAACAGCAACCACTATTTTAGCATCAAGTTTAAGTTGGCATTCGAGTAAAAATGCTTATCAGCAGCATCCTCAAATTCCAGATCTTCACATGTCATCTTCTTTAAATGTCAAATTTTTGTCAGGGTTCCAGGTCAGAAATATATAACCTCTGTAACTGCATAGTCAACAATAAAAATATATGAAGGGCCGGTTAAAAATCTGAAAATGTTTTATAGGATAATCTCTAGTAGATGACATCCCTAAATGTTGTATAAACATGTTTTTGTCCTATTTGCATTACACAGGAGACACAGCGTGCCTTTCTGTTAAAAGACCTTGTAACTTTAATTCTGAGCAGACCTATATTTTGCATGACTGTTTCTAAAGTAGTTACTTTAAACTACTTTAACTAGCTTTAAGCTACTTTAGTATTGGCTCTTTAGGTTAAGTACAATATTTTTTAACTTTTTAAAAATGCTGGTCTATGTACATATTTACAAAATGTAAAGTGTTTCTATGTGAATGTGGATGGTATGAGGTGGTATGATTGAGTTTAAACAGCTGGTAAAATAAGTCAGTTGGCAAGCAGGGGGTATTTGGGTCACTCTTCATTGACACCAAAAGTCTGTAAGAAGAAAAGACTTAGAGAGATTGAGGAAACACGAATAATTGAGAGAGAGAGAGAGAGGTGGAAAGAGAGGTGGAGATTGACGGGGATTACTGAGCATATGGAGTTGACTAAGCAGTGGGGATTAAGTAAGTGCTGGAGAGAAGGATATGAATCATAAACATGCAGGCTTT
The DNA here is from genome assembly GCA_028566735.1 of Ammoglanis amapaensis. Classification (NCBI taxonomy): domain Eukaryota; kingdom Metazoa; phylum Chordata; class Actinopteri; order Siluriformes; family Trichomycteridae; genus Ammoglanis; species Ammoglanis amapaensis. The sequence continues at coordinate 12,498 of JAOUQU010194538.1, read as the reverse complement.
TCTAATGTCAATTGACTATTTAAAATGACACACCAGATTAAAAGGTTTTTCAGGAATACAAATAAACATTTCTGTTGTTTCAGAGCTGTGTTGATCGAACGGGGAAATTGAAATAGAATGCCTGGACATCCATTTCAGGGTTCTTGCTATTTCCCATCCAGTAGTACCAGTAGCTGGTGGAATAAAATGGAATTTGTTTATTTAGCATTTGGTTAAACTGACTTACAGTACACGGTTCAAACAAGTCAACAGGGTTGCCAAATTGCAGTAGACCAGACCTGGTGGTTAGAGAACTGTGCTTGTCTTCGGATGATGGCTGATTCTATTCGACAAGTCACGACTGAAGTGGCCTTGAGCACCCCTAACCCCTAACTGCACCCTGGGCGTGTGGTTAGGGCTGTCCACTGTGTGTTTTCACTAGTGTGTTAAATGTGTTTCACTGCACGGACTGGGTTAAATATGGATGTTTCAGTCTGCTGTATGTAGAAAAATAAATAAATACAATCACAGTGGTGAAAAAGAATTAAAAAAAATATTTATTTGTTAGGCTACGACCACCTATTAAGTATATAAAAGTGCAATATGTGTAAAGTTTATGGACCCCATAAATGTTAGTCATACCATTCCAAAAACTATAGACATAGATCATAATTCATTTTCTTTACTCACGTTAAAGGTCTGCACTTTCTGACATATAACTTCTACTACATTATAGACTATAATATGATAGGACTATATTTGTGAATATTATGTAAATATGAAAACAATATAAGATGCTGTGTAAAACTGAACCAGGTCAGCCCACCATGCTGACATGTGTGAACACGCGTGATGTGTGTTTTTGTCTGGTTGCTCTGGTGCATGAATTGACATTTGTGTTTTTGCATTAGGCATGTTCCAGAGTCATGGTTAAAATGTCGCTGTCCAGACTGCACGTCGCCCAAATCCTACCCGACCATGATTTGTCAATACTCAAGTCATACTGAGGTCAGCTCAGGACTGTATCAATTTACATTCAGGGACCATGTGACATGCCCAAGCGGGAGAGGCAAAGTATTACCACAGCTCTCATAGCTCTCATACATAAAATTCAATGCATTACTATATAATCATATCTGCTACTCCTGGCTGCCTAATGTGATTGCGGAGAAGGAAAAAACCAAGGAGGAAAATATGTCAGACAGAGATAAAGACACGAAAAATGCTTCTTTGAATGCTTATGTTTGTTCTGTAATAACTTTTCGAATGTTGGAGCTAGATTAAAGGATGTGTAGATGTGAGCTAAAGATGGACAAGCCGATTAAGGCTCATAAAAGGTGAATGGTAAATGAAGGTGAATAGAAAAAAAAACTACTCCAGCACTCATTAAAACTTTACCAAGAGTAGTGAAGTACCTAGTGATAAAAACACTATTGTAGAATAGCACTGGAGGCTGCCGCGGCCTGGTGGTTAGAGAGCTGAGCTTGTAATCGGGATGACGATTCCACTTCGATTCCAATAGTAAACAGGATACAATTGACATGCTGTTGAGCAAGACATCGAACCCGTAACTGTTCACTGGACACCGTGGCCGGGACTGCCCACCTTGCTGATTTATGTCCCTGTTGATTGCTAATGTATGTTAACTAGTAAGTGTAATTGTGTCTTTCACTGCACACATTCGGTTAAATGCAGCAAAATCATTCCTAAGTGTTAAAATAGTGAAAAAGTATTCTAAAAAATTTAATTATACAAGCCCACACTATTACATGTACTATACAGAAGGTAAACATTAGCATTACAACAGTATATTTATTATTAACAAAGCAATTAACCCAGATGCCAATAGAGGTAGATCCCAATTTGATTCTAAACCTGAACAAATAAAGCTTATTTACAACATAATTAAAATCACCATGTCACCGATCAACAATACTTTTTCCTAAAACCCCAATAAAAACTAGGTTTAAATTCCGGCTCAATTTGTATTTATTTATTGAGCATTTTAACATTATGTTTAAATTCTAGGTCAAATCCATGAAAGGTAATTTTTAACATTTAAAAAATTTCAAACAATACACAAGTCAGACAGGCAAATTGTTAGGGTCCAGGGTTTCGGGAAGCGCGGAGCGGTTGCCGTGGCAACGCGGAAGGGCGGCGCTGCGGGCTTCTCCGTCGTGCACTCGGGACTCGGCGCACCTGTGCCTGATCTGGCGTTGATTGGAGCCCAATTAAAAGAGCTAGGGTTCCACCGCTCAGGGCTGGTTCCTCGTTTGGTCTTCGTTTGCTCCACGTCGGTGGTTCCGTTTTCGCGGTCGCTACGTTTTTCTCCGTAGCCGCTTTTCTCGTCCCGCCCGCGGACGCGCTGGACTTTCGGGAGTTTCTCAGGACTTCGCCGATTTTGTTTCTCCAGTCGTGCTCCGGGGTCCCACGCCCGTCGCGTTTCGTTTCTCTCCATTCTGTAGAGACTTTATTCCGACGGACTCTTCATCTTCAAATAAAGCTTCTTTTATTTTCAACATCAAGTCCTGGTCTCCTAGTGGTGTGTTGTGGCTCTACAAGCGTTCCTAAACAACCCCTTCACGAACCATAACACAAATAACACATCAGTGATCTAATTACAAATCCAGTGTCTAAACCACTGTTCAAATGCTGCCCCATATAGCAAATCCTGATAGTGGTAGTGCTGCTTAAACCAACGACATTATGATCTCCTTTAACCACTAAGTCATCATTGCCCTTCACTGAATCTATGAAAGACATTGGAGGACACAGAAGCACCCATTCACCCATAGAAATGGTTGAATTGAGACTATTGGGTGTCTCTATTCAATCTGACATGATTTTGGACTTGAACAGAAATCTGACACAAGGAGAACATACAAACTTTTGGCTTTTGAGCACTTAGCCACATGCTACTCATAATAATAATATTAAGAATAATGAGATGATTCGCTCATCAGGATCAATCAGTGCATCAATGAGCCATGGCCAATCATGGCCTTAACCAGATGGTTAACCAGATTAATTTGATAGATAGTGACCACTGCAGATGAAAAACACCCCACAAGAACTGCAGTTTTGGACATGCTCTGTTCTAACACACTAACTGGGGTTAGAATGCTCACTTGCTGAATTGTACGTTCCACCCTCTAAAAATAGCTGTGATAGAAATAATGTTAATCACTTAATGCATTCAGGATGTTAAGCCGGGTTGGTGCATGTAACTTCACTTATTCGTTAAAAGCTATAGCCCGCATGCACATTTAAGTATAAGGAGCATTGGCTTGCATTTCTGACAAAGTTTCCTGCTTAAGCTGAAATCATTCATCTTTATCATCAGCTGGGTACAAGCATGTGATGAATGCAATTGTGGGTAAAGGCAAAAACGCAACAGGGGACAGGGAATAAGTTTCCCCAAAGCTATTAAGTCAAAAATTAAATGCTCAGCATTTTTGTCAAATCTATTAAGCATGTACGGCTGGTGATTGCTTGATTATATCACACAGCATACCTTTCAGGGTGCATTCACATTCTTTTTTATTATCAAAGTTTTTTCATATCCCTAACCATCTCTTTTACTCCGATAGTGTAGAGAAACTCTATAGAGTGCTTGGATGTGAGCACGGGTCTGAAAATAATATGCCAGTGCCTGGGTGCATAAAACACCTTAAAATAGTTTGTAACATAGAACATGTTAAGTATTGCATCAGTAATTTTGAATATTTTATAATACCTACCTAGTAGTGACGTAATTATTCAGCAAGAATTGGGGAATTGATTCATATCAATGATTCATTTGCATTGAATCGGTATTCACTTTAATAGGAATACTTTAATAGCAGGAGGCACTAGCAGTGTATTTTGTAAATACAAAACATAACATAGTTTAGTTTTGCAACTGTGGTGGAAAAAAAGTCATCGAATGTTATACATAAAACATAGTAAAAAATAAAAAAATATTAAAAGGAAACAATTGTATTATTAATTTTAATAACAAATAATTTGTTTTCAATTTTTTTAAAGTTGGGGATAATTGTATCAGGAACCCAGTATTTCTAATCATATCACATTTATAATTCAGTTTCCTTAACTATAAATTTCTTGTTTTATTTGACATAAAGCCTCACCTCAAAACTCACAAGATAAAGAATATGCACAGGAAATCTTTATTGCTTTATCTATTAGGTATGTCCAGTCTTGCCTGTTCCTGCACCTTGGCACAGACCCTCATGCATCTCTAATGGAGCCAGTTTCTGACAATGTGGTCCAAAACATAAGCACTGGAAGCTTGCTAGAGGTCATTAGCCATGCCTTTATTTGCCATATTCTCCTTGCACAAAAAAAAACAGATCCCAGTGTTCCTGCTGGACTAATCCTGCTCATGTCTAGCACTCCTCGGGTAACTACCTGAATTCTCATTACTTTTCATTTACATTTTGGCCCTTTTTGTGGCCGTGCAAACCATGCATTGTTTGTGTATTTTATAAACTCGTACCTTATTGAAGCACATTGTGGAAATACAATTACTTTGACATGCAGAGAGTGCTGTTTGTACTTCCTTTTGGAAAGTCTTAGGACAGTGACCTCAGTAGCCCCCCAATTTAGCAGTGCCACATGAGCGCCATTTCTTTTTAACAGATTGTTTCTGTGTCACAGTGCCCCTGCTTTGTGTGTGTATGCGTGCACGTGTGTGCATGTGTTTAAATTGCAGCACTCTGTTTTCCCTACAACTATATTTCATTGTGCAATGGTTTTTGACAATGATGGAAATGTACCCTCGCAGTATTGCATCACTGTCAGGTTATTTAACAGCTAAATGCTCAGATTACATTCAGCTTACAATATAAGTCACGTTGGATAGAATCTCCTGCCAAGTAGATACAGACAGACATGAACAAAAATTCAGTCTGTACACTTATCACTTCAGTGAGCTTGGAGAGGTCAGAGATCCTATAATAATATTGATTAAGAAACTGAACATTTCTTACAGGTCTTTTTCTGTATGAGTTCTGTATTTACATTGTTCTGTTGTATAAAGGATATGTTCTATAAAAGTCACATCCTGGTTACATGCTTTAAAACCCATCATTTAAACAGCTATTCGTCTCCATTGACAAACAACCTTTACTTATAAATAATTTATCAAACAAACTTTTTTGGTTTCTAATGATTCTTTTTAAGGACGAGGCTTTCTAAGACTTGTACCTTGAGCCCCTTCAATATTGGATTGAATGGCATGATGCTTTCTGTTTGTTTATAAACCAATGAAATTACATAATTTATAAGGCAGCGTCCAATCCTATTTATTTGGATAGTTCTTTTAGAAGGCAGTAAAACAGCAATGCAGCTTAACAAGTATATTGATCAGTCACAAAGCTAACTGTTAATTCAGTGTTCTATTTATATTTTGTAAATTCAATTTCAGTATAGGAACCCCAAAGAAAGAGCAGAGTCCTAGTGTGCCATCCGGGCGTGCCTTCCTAGTCTCTGAGTGCTTACAGATTGTCGTGAATATGGATAACAATGCAAACAGCAAGGCAGTATACTGCAATGAGCGCACCATTTAAATGAATGCAGCTGAAAGCAATTTGCCAGGCAGTAGGCCTTTAGATAAAAAAAAACCTGTAACTCACTATTCCTAATACAAAGTATAGTAATACAATTGTTTGATTATACTATGTATTGATGTTGATAACATTGACTATTCTATAAGAGAAAAAGTAATTGCATTTATAACCAAAAAGAGACATAGAATTAGAATTAGAATTTTTAGAAAACTTTTTTTTTCTTGAGACATAATCGGAATATAGTCGGCTACCTAAATAAACTAATCATTGCCTTATGAATGAAGCATGACATGCCTTTTTCTGTGTACTGAAACAAATGAAAAATAAAACATAAATAATAATTGGTTTATATAAAAAAAACATTTTTTGCCCAGCAGTGCTGTCTGTGTACAGGGTTCGTACATTTGTCCAGGATGTCACATGGTTTGTTGGCATGATAATTTAAGTCTAGAAAAAATGTCTTGCACTCGAAATGTTGGTATGACAAACAGTTCGTAACTCAATGGTAGTATATTATGTTTTTCAGCTCAATTTCCACTCAGAATTAAACTACACCATCTACAAATTCTGCATTAATCTGAAAGACAAGCATGATTAATCTGTCACTGTCATTTAGTAGGGTGATTCAGGCATTCATATGACAGCCAAGCAGATTTCACATTCATGCAATTTATTTTTATCCTGCCCATTCTCCGGCTGGCTTTCCCCCCCTCCTCTATCCACATCTCTTAATTATGTCAATTTAGCTTTTCCCTCTACTGAAAGCAGGCTGCAGAATGAAAGTGGTATTGATGGTTCCCACCGTTCCCCGGTATCCTACAGTTATATGATTTGAAAAGATGTTAGTTTTAGAAATGAGGTTTCCAGCAAGCTGCGCGATTTAGGCCGCAGACTTTAAGCGTGACAATATACAGTGCTAATAATAAACCCTAAAAGCACCCCTGACTAAAGAAAAACCAATTTATTGTTATATGTGTTATGATTTTATTCTTGTAAAGGTGTACGCGCTTTACTTCCATCCTTGAACCGTGGCCCAAATTACTTACAGTGCAGTACAGTTGGTAAAAAAACATTTATATACAGTACAAATATATCTGAACAGTTGTAGCTCAGTGGCTAAAAGTATAGGTCTTATAGCTGAAAGACCACTAATTCAAGTCCCACATGTGTCAGGCTGTCATTGCAACAATATGTTGTCTAAGCAATGAAGAGCATTGCTCAAGGGCCCAATGATGATAAACTGGCAGTGATTGCAGAGCTTGAATGATTCTGATTTCTAATCCCAGATCTTCCAGGTTATCAAGGTTGGGCACTTGAGACAGTAAATAATCGTAGTGATTCAGGATTAAAGGGCATGCTTAAATTCTTCCAATTATTTTACCTTATTCTTTTGAGTAGCTTAAGTCTTATATCATGTAAGAATAGAACAATCAGTTACAACTCAGGTATTTTTTTTTATTATTCCGCTATTTATTAGGGACCTTTTAAACAGCCCTAACTTTTCTTTCTGTACTTAACTGATCACATTCAGACTGACCAACCTTTACTATTGTGTTGGCCTTGTGCATTAGCGTTAAACGTTACAAAGCTGCTCTCGTGCATCAGTGCACCTAGACTACCCATAAACCTGCCATCAATTTACCACTGTTTCTAAAATACTGAGCACTGTAGTGTCAAATCCTTACAGTCAAGCCACTTTTCTTGCTTGTACCATTAAATATATGAATACAATTTTAACTTGCAATATACCTAGCAGCAGTTGCTGTGATGAAGAAATATTCTGTGTTATTCACATAATCTGTCAGTACTTATGCCTTATGTCACAAAGTTTATTTAAATGTAAAAATACTATACATACATTAGCAGCAATAAAAAGTGTTTAAACAAAGCACATAGGCAATCAGAAGAGGCAGCAAAATGGGAACTAATATAATATTCGGCAGGTGTTCCTAATGTTATGCCTGACTAGTGCCAATTTAATCTGCTTCGATGAAATGAAAGTAAATGCTTGTGACAATAATTAAGCTTTTTAGCATTTTCCAAACATAGATTTTCAATCTCTGCTGAAGCTATGTCTAGCATGTGCTGTAATGCTTTGGTGTACTGATATTCTTTTGCCATTGCGTTATGCTGTTTGTTAGGTCTAGAATTTCCCTAAATAGAACAGTTTAGTGTTGGACGATGAACTTACCTGATGAAGGTGCCCAGCATATTAAGACAAAATTTCACTATTCCAGTTTTTATAATTGAAGTGTTGTTAAACCAGCAAAAGTCAGCAAGCTCCTGCTACCTTGGACATTGCTGCCTTCACAGCTAAATGAAGAATGTGGTATAGTCACTAGCATGCTTCCTATTGATGTGAGTTACATAATAAAGCCTCACAACTGAGTACGGCATTCCATACTTGAGCGACTTTATTGAATCCAAGTGTTCAAAGAAGTGTTCAAATAAAACTTGATACTTAAACTGCAGCTCTTGTAAGTTTGTATTCATCATTTTTCTTGCAAAATGGTTATGGGGATTTTAATAGTGTTCTAGAGAGCCCATATATACTCGCACCACCACTTTAATCTGGTTAGAGTTGTGACGGTTCTGATTATATTTATTTGTCCTGTCACAATTATCAATACATCAATACATTAATCAAGTAATTGCCATTAAAGTACTATTTTTGCGAATTGCATTAGGATGTTAACAAATTAATAATTATGATGATACAATTATACATTTTTTTTTTTAGAAAAGCTGATGTCGATTAGTCTATGTCTAGTCTAGTGTCGCCTCACAACAAGTCCTGGGTTTGAAAGAAATGAGTACAACAAAAAATTAAAAAAAGAAAAGAAAAAAGTTTGTGAACTTTTGTACAAGAACAAGAATGTACAAAATTAATTGTTTCCGCAACATATATAACTTATAGGCAACATATACCGTGTTTTCCAGCACCAACGATAGAAAAGATTACATAGTTATTGACAATGGGCTGACATGCTAAAGATTAAAACTAGAGACAATCCTTTACATATGGCAATGACGTAAAAGTAAAATGTAATTAGTACTATGTAATGGCGCATCAATGTGGCTCAATGGGAAGGTTGAATTGCCAGTCCCAAACCTGGATAAATAGGGAGAAACCAGGAAGGGCCTCTGTTGTTAAAACTATACCAAACTGATCATGCAGATGACAAGAAATATGAAAACATCTAACAGGAACAGCAAAAAGTAGTTTTACTGTTTTTATTAACGTTACTATGATTGGTCAGGTACTGCTCAAGATGTTTCAGTTCAGATGCGGCTCCTTTGAAGGAGACTATTTTGGTCTTATTTGCTCAGCTATATCTATGCATGTTTTGGATCATGATGGATTTATTCATGGTAAGAAATCTTTAGCATTGTAGTTTACTAGTAGCACAGATTTTATGTTTAGATTAAATGCAACATTCAGCCAGTGGTGTATAACAATGATTTAGGAAAATCTTTTTGACATTTGGGCAACTTTTACTCCTCTTAGACTTGGGCGGTATGGTGGTATTATCGTGGCATACTTGTTTAAAAAGAACTGTGTCTGTGGCACTTGAAAAATGCTCATAACACTGACGTTTTAAAAAGGATGTTATTGCATTTAATTTACACTTACCTTTCATTGTACAGAATTTGTGCAATAAATGGAAACACGTCAAACATGCATCTCGTCATTAATCTAAGCACACCATTGTATTTCTGTGCAGATGTTAACAGGAAATATATTACTTTCATCTTGGATGTATTCTTTTGGTATGGTATGATATGGTATGTCATTATGCGTCAGTGGGTGACAACCCTGATAGCACACATATGTCTGCGATACGTCTGGAAAAGGTCAGAACATCTTAAATTCATCACGTTCCATTTGGAGTGATCTAACCTTGGTCTTTTTATAATCAGATATCGTACGTGTACATACCAGAGACATCTTATAGACGAGCACACACTATGAAAAGACAAGAGATGTATATAAGGTGTCAAGGATTTCTTAATAAAGGATTTTAGAATGTCAGCGATGTTTACATTTGCTCTAATAAATAAAATGTGATTATGATTAATAATTTAGACTTATTGTTTTATATTTTGTTGTATAAGTTTAAGATGCGGCTATTCCAAACAGAGGTCTCTTTTCGGACCGTTTTATACACCTTTATACACAGGTCATATATATGTAAGAATTCTTTACCAGTAAGTTTGTATTAAATCAGTGAACTCTCCCATTTTACGTAAATCAAATATGCTATGCATAATTCATGCACAACAAAATTTGTGAGCATTTCATGCACCCAAGCGTACTTTTATGACTTGGTACATGCTAGTACACTTTCTGTGATTAAATTGCCATTGTTCATTTTCTTCACCATTTTGTCACATTATTCCCCAAAGCCACACTTACTCCCTTTTAAATTTAACAGTATGTTATTAGTATTTTCATAATAAAAGTGGATGTTAAATGTGCTTAATGGCTGAATTATTCATCAATTATTGATAAATTACTACTTTATTATTTTTGTGGGACAATGTGAGACAAGGCATTGATCAAATTTTTATACATATTGTAATTGCTTTTACTAATAGTAGAATAATAAAACATACACATTTAAGATCTTGATATTTACCTCAAGCTGTAACTAGCTATCAAAGTTTAAAATTGTATCAAAAAATGTATCAAAAATTAGGGTGACTAGATGTCCTCATTTACCCAGATGTCCTCGTTTTTTTTTGAGACGTAAAAAAAGGCTAGGCAGAATTTTACAAGCATCCAGGATTTTGTTTTACTAGAGTTTACATTGAATATCAGTGCTTAGTGGTTAATGGGGCTTACTGTCGCCACACAGCAAGAAGTACTGCATTTGATTCATAGGAAGACCCAATGGTAGACTGTGTGGATTTTTCATGTTCTCCCAGTATCTGCTTGGGTTCACTCCAGGTGCGTTGGTTTCCTCCTACAGTCCAATAAAACACAGGTAAGGCAAACAGAACAAACGTAATTGCCCATACCTGTGTTTTATGTGACTTATGTAATGAATTACATATATAACTTGTCTAATGAATGACCATTTCCTGTCATGAGTGTTACCTAAAAGTAACATTAGTACATGACATTTATTAAATGAAGAAACAAACAAGCAACAACATAAAATATCGAGAAGCATTTCATTCACAAACTTGTCACGTCTCCTCTACTCCATTTGGTTTGCCTACAATTGCCTACAATTCACTGGCAGGATCCGACTTCCTAAGTGTGCATACACGTCACGAAAGCAAATGGACACAACGTATAAAACAATTTCATTCATTTCTAAGTAAGGAAAAATCTTTAATTATCCTTAACAGTAAGCATCACCAAACCTAAAATGTGGGCATTGTTTATAGTATTTACTACACAAACATCACAGTGAGTCTATTAATTAGGCTTTAGGTCATGTGATGCTGCAAAGAATAATTAAAGATTTGTTGTGATGAGCAAAAATGAGCAAAATCACTTCATCTATCTCATCCACATCAGCATCATCAATCTACATACCTACCTATTATTATTGATGTTTAAATATAAATGAAGGTGCACAAGGGTATTCACTTTAACGTTCTGACTTGTCAGTGTAGTTTTAACAAAGCAATTGTTTTGAATGGTGTGACAGTGCCTGTGTTAGATTAATAACAAATTGACAATAGACAAATAACAAATAATAAGTCTAATAATGTGATCAATAGAACCTTTACTGTATAAGTTAGATACAATAACTGATACAGCAATCAGTTAGATTACACAGACCGTGTTCCTAGCTGTAAGAAAATATCAGATTAAGCCTGTTTTAAAAAAGTAGCATATTTTATACCATCATCATTATTCCATCATAAGTTGGAAGCAAAAATTGTGACCGCGGCTGCAACATCATTATCAAACCATGCAAGAACATCTCTGGCTGTGGCTGTGGCTCTTTAGATTAAATGTCATTTTTTGTCTGAGAAAAAGATGAATCATACTGGGTAAAATAGATGAATCATACTGGGTAAAATACTTATTGTGCTTACCTAAAGAAATGAAAATAAAACTCACCATTTAAAACTGTCCAACAGCAGCCCAAAGAATATGCAAATTAGCACTTCGGGCCTCTACTACCAGGGGGTCTAAATATATTTGGAAAAATACGTAACATTGAACATACAAATAAATTGGTAGTACAAATTAAAAGTGATCTTATATTATTTATATTATAAGTATGTTTGGTTAAATATTGAAGAAGTTTCTGTGTTTATTTTTTTTACCTAGGACAAAATAAGAAATCTTAACATCAGTGTTTATAAATAAATAAATATTTAAATGATGGCACAAAATGAACATATGACAAATATTTTTAAATTATATTTAAACTATTTACAAATTCAAATATTAACCCCCAAATAAAAAAGGGTTTATTTTAGGTTAGGGTTAATATTTGAATTTGTAAATAGTTGACAAATAGTTTAAAAATATTTGTTTGTCATTTGTTCATTTTGTGCCATCATTTAAGTATTTATTTATTTTAGCAATAGGAGATTGCCCATTTTGCAAACCTTTGCACATATGTTACAAACTTTAAAGAAGAACTTTAAACTGGTAAAACTTGTTTACTGCAAATACCGTGTCTGGTCTGCTGATGTTACTTTCAAATAGATAAATTAATCTGCCACACTAATATACCACTTTATATTGCCTCAATTTCCTTTGGGATTAATAAAGTACCTATCTATCTATAAAATTGAAAATGAATTAGAACATGTTTGTGAATTTGCTTTACCTGTAAAGTTAAAAACAACAGCCAGAATGGTACTAAAATCAGGTACAAATAATGCTAATCATAGTGGATGCTTTACACACACACACACACACACACACACACACACACACACACACACACACACACACACACACACACACACACAC
>JAOUQU010194322.1:0-14269 GCA_028566735.1 Ammoglanis amapaensis | reverse complement strand
GGTTTACTTTCTTTCCTAGAGGATGACTTTTAAAGAGAGCTTCGTTTTGTTTTTGTTTGTAATAACATAAAAATCATACAGTAGCAGTTTCAATAAGTACTGCAGCGTTTAATACGGGCATTATCGCCACCTAGTGGACAACATATAATAGCGTCTCTCAAATCATGTGATTGAATTTCCGGTCTGAACAAAAATGGCGGCGCCCTTTCAGATGTCATGTTGACGATGTGAAACGTGAATCCGGTCTTAATTTGCACATTACATTAGTTAAGGTGAGTAATCTGAGCAATAAATCTATTAAAATGTAATTTTATTTGATCGGTGATTGTGTTTGATTTTAATGTTAAATCTGCAGCGCATTAGTTTTATTTATATCTTACACAGATGATTAATTTAGTTTAGTTCATTCCTAACGTGGCTTAATTATGATCTTTTTGTTCCACAGATAATTTTATGCAAACAAAACGATGGTTCATCTAAGTGAGTATTTGGTTCCTGAACTTTTATTTTTATTTATATTTAATCAACAACCAATCAAAAGCAACCACAACAAATGTATAAGATCAGTGCAAACTAACCAGTGATCCCAGTATTGTATATATTTGTTATTTATTTATTATGTAAATCAGTCACTGCAGTTTATTGTGGCAGCTTTTTTTTTATACTTGCTGATTTGTGTGTGTGTGTGTGTGTGTGTTGACCTGCTGTAACAGCGTCATTATTACTCAGAAAATACCATGGTGGTCATGTGGCTATTCGACTGGCACTTGGCGGGGCCACTAACAGACCCTTCTACCGTATAGTGGCAGCTTATAACAAACGAGCCCGTGATGGTAAATACCTTGAGCAGTTGGGATCGTATGACCCTCTTCCAAACATCTATAATGAGAAGCTTGTCAGCTTTAACTACGACAGAATCAAATATTGGATGGGCTGCGGGGCTCATCCAACAAAACCTGTGGCAAAATTATTAGGTCAGTAAAGAAGTTTTTTAAAGAAGGTTTAAAAGTTACCAATATTGAAAAAGATATGGCTATATATTTTGGAGTTTTTTCCCTTTATTACAGGGCTGGCTGGATTTTTCCCTTTGCATCCCATGACTATAACGGAGGCCGAGCGACGGAGGAACAAAGCGGCATCGAAAGATGCTGCAGAACCAGATGCCGATCCAGATGAGAAGCAGGCTGAGCAATAGACTTGTTTTATTAAACTGTTAATACACATTTAATGTTATGCCAACAGATCTCGTGTGTGAGCCTATTAATGTAAGTGTGTTTAGGTTATTATGCATGTCATCGCTACATTTTGTGAGCTTCATTGAGTAAATAAAATGTGAATAAAAATCAGTTGTCTTTGTCAAACACTATTTGAAGTATTTATTTTAAAATGCTGGCAAATATTGAGATTTTTTTATCAACCATGTTTGTTGTAGGTTCAGACCACAAGAGTTTAAATATCAGTAAATACAGCAGCTGCTAAAACATTTTTATAGATGCAGTAATGTTTCGTGTAGCTTCTGAATTTCAAAACATACAATACTAATTAAAAAATCGTAAATATAAAGTTGACATTCGTCAATTAGGTCTCGAGCGGCCGAGTTACTTGTGATATAAACCATCTATAAATATGGATTCATATATTATATAACGGGCGGCACGGTGGCTGAGTGGTTATAACACTGTCGCATCACAGCAAGAAGTCCCGGGTTCGATCCGCGTGTCGGGCTGGGAACTTTCTGTGCGGAGTTTGCATGTTCTCCCCGTGTCAGCTTGGGTTTCCTCCGGGTACTCCGGTTTCCTCCCACAGTCCAAAAACATGCACTAGGTTGATCGGAAATGTGAAATTGTCCACTAGTCATACACAAGATCCCTGTAGAGATACAGGGTTGGAGAAAGACCTGGCAACCTACCCCGTAAAATGTAATTGCAGAGATAATCTGGGGATCGGTAACGGTCCACAGAGTAACCCAGGGTCGAAGTCGACTGAAGGGTAAAATAGAGAGAGAGATATTATATAAATATATATTGTTAATAGTACTGTTACCAAATTATTGCAACATGGTTCACCACTTACCATTATTTGGAAGAATTTCTGAAGCAATAATTAGTCCGTGTTGTTACAGTCTCGTCACTAGAGGGCAGTACAGGTCGTGTAATGGTTTGGCAACGATGGTTTTTTTTTTTCCAAGTCATTTCATGCACTAACAATAATGCAGCCGTGGCCTGGTGGTTAGAAAACTGGGCTTGTGATCAGAAGTTTCGATTCCGAAAGTCGACAGGTCACGACTGAAGTGTCCATGAGCGAGGCACCGAACCCCCTAACTGTTTCCACGGGCGTCGCGGCTAGGGCTGCCCACTGCGCTACGCATGTGTGTTTACTGCTGTCCTCTGGTGTGTGTAAATGTGAGTTTCTTTGCACAGATTGGGTTAAATGTGGAGCAATAATAAAGTGAAACGTTTTCCAAACAATTGTAAATTGAACTCTATAGAGCCCATTAGAGCCCTACTGAATGTTTTTAGCATTTATTTAATTACTTTTTATTTTAATGATTTTTTTAGTTTATTTTTGTTAAAGGCAAATTCCCTGTATGTGTGTGTGTAGATGGTGAATAAAGTCTGATCCTAAACAAAACCCACAACTGTTGAAGTTATCTGTGCCAAATCATGTTTTTCGGTCCTAGTGTACTTTACCAAGGTCCTCCTTGTGATGAAGAATTGTGCAACTTCCGTTTCAGCAATCCAGCATGGTTGGGTGCATTAGAATCAAACATTAATACAGTAACATTGTTCTGTTCATTGAACGGTTGATTAATCGGTTACATTTTAACCGCAAATTGTGTTACACCTCCAGCTGCACACTCACTAAGGAAAGCCCTAAGCCCTGTTTGGGTTCCTGTGCCTGTGGAGCTTGTGTAGATTACTGCACAAATGAATGCATATTGAATATAATGCAGGTTCATATATGTTGCCACGACGACTGCATTATTAGGAACATGGCATAAACTTCACATCACTTTCCTCGAACAGATCCGCGGAGGGGAAATGACAAACGAGTGATGCCGCGTGCTGTCAGGATTCATGTGTAGTATGAACCCACTTACTCCATCTGTGGGATAGAGAGTTAAAGAGTCTGTGGGAACATGCGTCTGTTTATTTAAAAAGTGTTTGTATGACCAGTCGTTGCTTTGTAGTTAAAGAACTGAAATAATAAGTTCAAGCCCGACCACTGTCAGGGCCTTGAGCAAGAGCCTTAACTCCATGTCTGTTTAAAATATCTGCAGTCCAAGTGCTGCTATAATGACCTAAACGTTCTAATAGAATTATAAAAGCATTTCTGTATAAAATGTCCTACAATAAAAGTCGTCCTTATCGCAGAACATAAAACAATTAACATTCAACAATATCTTAAATACTATAAATCACCACAACTGATAGTTGGGTAACACAAGTCAGCCAGTCATATAAAGTCGTATTTCGTACACATACAAAACCTCCACAAATAAGATTCGACTAGATCCAACCAGATCCCTCCAGTCACCTTCTCATCTGACAGGCGTTCGTCAAGGGCAAAACATTGCAATGACAAAACAGGAAGCAGAACAGGTCCTGTACCTATCATGAAGTGTGATTCATGCTTTTTGGCACAGGTTGTCCTGTAACACTGATCTGACCTTAACGCCTCTATCTGAAATCAGACCCTGATCAGTACGTCAAAAAAAAAAAAAACAGAAAAACACACGACTTCAGATCAGTGGTTTGGTAACAACGTAGTTCATCTTCGTCCTGACTGGAACTCTGCCAGTAGTAACGAGGCAAAGCATGAGGGTGTGGGTGATAAAACAGGCAAAACAGCAACATCTTTGTGTTCCACAGAGATAGTCCTCGTTTTACAGTAAGAAATGAATCAGATTAATAAATCAAGACATCAGATTTATAAATAAGTCTGTTTATTTTTTCCTTTAGAGGCTAAACTACACAACTAGTACTATTCAGTGTAGCTAAGAACGGTGTTAAATACTTTTACACAACATTATACTGCTCTCTCAGTGCATTTCGCTTGTTCTATACCACAGCAGAGAACATTTTATATTTAATAATTCTTCTTCAACTTGCCTTCATTTTTAGAACAGCTCAAATATTAAATAGTACAATGTAAACATTTCAGATAAATGTAAAATAAAATAAAATAAAACCAAGAACAATACAAAATGAAAACAAAGTGGCATCCGTCCCGTTTGCCTCCTGGAAAAGTTTTTTTTTTTATGATTTTCAGGCCAAGCATGATGCACTTGCTACATTTATTGTGTAATCACAATAGTGTTTAACATATTATATATTATATAACAATAAAATATCTCGTTTACTCGCTGCCAGCAGCCAAAGTCTCTAAGGCCCACACCCACAGCAATCTCGTCTGATAGGTACACATGCACAAGGAACTGGAAAGTCTGTGTTTTAGGTCAACCAATTGTACTATACGCGAGCGTGGCTAGATAGACAGGTTTAAATAAAGTTTGTGGGAGGTTAAATGTTAGATTTACTGTTACTAGCCAAACAGAATAAAAACAAGAAACAAACAATCCGATCGCAATGACAGAATAATTAGCGCGAATGGTTTTTTTTTTGGGCCAATGGTTTCAGATAAAAATGCTTTGTCCACTTTTTCGTTATCATTAGTGATAATAAAATATTACAAAAAGGAATCATTTTTTCATTCTTTAAGTCAGGTTGTACAAACGAATGCACTTTCATGGGCAGATCCATGAAGGCTGCGCTTCACAAAACATTTGCCGTGTTTGTTTCATTCATGGGCAATGAAAATTGCAGATCATAACCGTATTTATTACTTCACAATCAATACATCGATCTAATTTTATAGCTCGTATTCCGTTCAACAGGTCAGTAAAGTAGCATCCACCCACAAAGTCTCAGATTTCATGTTAGAGGTAGTCAAACATAAGGAAGGAGTCCCTGTTTATCCAAGCCAAGTTAGTTAGTAAATGTTATTGGTGCTGGCTTCTGTTCTTGGCGATCGATCGAAATGAACCGTGTTGGCACACACCCACACACACACACACACACACACACACACACACACACACATAAAAAAACAGGTGTGTGTTATGGGTGCATTTGAAGAGAACTGGTGCACTGAAGATCCGTGTCCACACAACATAATGAACACAAATGCTACATCGATGCCGTTCTTATGTAACATGCACATGGTGAGCAGGACTTACTGCCACTTTTACAATCATAATCAAACAAATACAAGACACGACACACACACACACACACACACATACACTCTAAAACTATCATGGATTTGATTTCATTAACCACATAGAAATTAAATAGTTTTCGGGGCTTTCAGTTTAGAGTTTGCATGTTCTCTGCATGTATGCGTGGGTTTCCTTGGTGTGCCCATGCAGCCAGGCTATTTGGAGATACTGAAATTGTCCTCTGTGTGTGTGTGTGTGTGTGTGTGTGTGTGTGTGGTGTTTAATGTATTCACCCAGTATGTGTCCCACTGAGACCCTAAATAAGATTAAGTGCTGGTAAAATAAAATAATGGATGAATGGATGAACATTCTTTGCCAGTTGTTGGAGGTTTTTATGACATGAGAGCAGATGTTTACGGCAACGTAACAAATCCAGTTAGAACTTTTAGATTGCATTCGTATTGGGTGGCACGGCGGGTGGCTAAGTGGGTAGAACAATCACCTCACAGCTGAAGTTCCTGGGTTTGAGTCCCAGGTGGCGCAGTCTGGGAACTCTCTGTGGAATTTCGATGTTCTGTTCTCCCACAGTCTATAATATCGATAGAATATCCAAAAGTGTGCATGATTGTGGAATAAATTAATACTGTGTATCGTTATGAATGGAACCGAAAATGTAAAAAATGACAAGTGTAAAAATTGCTTTCCTATCAGACCTGAAGATGCATCGATTATTTTTGGTCCATGTAAGTTTATCATTTGTGGATGCTTTATTTAAAAAAAAGAACTTGTGTTATGTAGGTTTGTAGGTGATCTGTATATTTGTTCATATATTAAATAACTTGATCTTAAACCACTGAACCCAAACAGACATCTAGAACATCCCAACTCAGACCCCAGGTTCCCAGGACCCGATAGCTGTGCAGCACTCACATTACCAGTTGCACCACCATGCCACAGAGTGTATCATATGCTAAAGTCAAAAAACAGGTTCGACCCGTCTTGTCTACATCCATGCTGTCATTTATTTTATGAACAGTCCCCTGAAGGCTTCCATCCACACAACCAAAGTTTGCAAGATACAACGGCAAACACGGTTTGTGCAAATCTCTTCAAACCACTCTTACGGTGTAATGAAATAAAAAACAAAGATGGATGGATGGAAGTCAGCTAACATAAAAAGAAATATTTTAGTGGTTCATTCTGGCTTATTTAGGGTGACCAAATATTATGTTATGTTAACGTAATTATTGATTGGTTAATTGAAAAATTTAGCAAGCAAATGAAATAAAAAACTGACTATGGTTAATGTAACATCTGTAAAGACACACACACACACACACGCACGCACGCACGCACGCACGCATGCACGCACGCACACACACACACACACACACACACACGCAGACAACATTTAAGAGCATTAGTAATCCAGGAGGCTAAACAGCAAACATTTTCATCTTCATGCCTATTTATTCACAATGTATTAGTCAGATTTTAATAGAATATCCTTCACTAACAACAAGGCCGAGATAAACTTGGCCTCGTCTAACTTCATATTTCCATTTCATTTAACACAATTCAACACAACACGAACGCTCTACTGACTCTCTGTCCCAATAACTTTACCCAAAAGCTCTGCAGCATGCTATTGGCACAGAAGCAGGTCACAGAAGCAGCTTTAAAGCCATACCTGACTTAAAACACAGTTTGTATCAAAAACAAAAAACAAAACACTGAATAAAACAGGTATCAGACCAGCTCATACCTATTAACTGCACCATAGCATCGCTTAAAACACTTTCACAAAAGAATAGATTAAAAATAAAACATTATTTCGGAGACTTTACTGTCCAGAGGAAGCCGTGCCTTCAAAGCAGCACTTTCACTCCAGAATTGTGCTTTCATTTTGAGAACAAAACATAAAAATATCAGTAACTGATTTATGTAACTTACCCTACGTTTAAATAAAACTAGGTTAGAACTTAAACAACTGCTTAAAAACAGCAGAAAGGTCCTTTAGGGGTCCGGACATGAACTGCCAGGATAATGGTTCTCTTGTTAAATGAAGCACTATCTATACAAGATCTAAGTGCGTTTTCTTCTTATTGTCATTTGACCAGTCTATGCAAGAGCTCGAAGCTTCAGTCCTTCGACTAGTCTCACTGTCCACAAACTCTGGACCAGTGGTGTTTGTAGGCCTTTGCGGGAGCAGGAAGTAGTGCGTCGTGCTTGACTTTCGACCGTTTTCCATTATGGGTAAAATGCAAGGTGAGCCTTCGCTGTTCTGCCTCTGTAGAACCCGTTTGACGTATTTGGGGTCTGGGGCAAAACTCTGAGTTGGTGGCATAATTCCATTGAGGTAAATAGGTAAAGTTTTTTGACTAGGAACTTGAGATATGCTGCACAGAGGTTCTCTTGGAGGTACTTTTGGAGGTCGGTCATCGTCACTACCAGTTCCGGCCGAGACCTCTGCTGACCAGCGGCGGTAATCGCCAGTCTTAACCGGTCTTGGGGGAATAGGGGCTCGGGGAGGGACTTCCGGTTTGTCCTGGTCGTAGGTGTCCCGCTGGTGACAGGATAGACGAAGTAAAGCCGAGTGTTTGTTGTAAGAGCCCGCGGGCCCTGAATGTGAGCGGCGAAGCTTTCGCTGGGCACGGTCCTGCTGCCGCTGACACGTTAATCTCTGCTGCTGTTCTTTCTGCTGCTGCTGCTGCTGCCGCTGTTGTTCCTGCAGTTCCTGCTCCCTCTGCTCCTGAAGAAAGCTTTCCTGAGACTCTTGTTCTGTTTTTTTCTTTGACTGCTGCAGTAGCTTCTTTTGGGGGGGTACCGGACCTTCGAAATAAGCGTAATTGATCTGTCCACAGTCCCGAAGACTTTTCCGGCCGGCCATAATGTAGCGAAAGGGGGAAGGTTTTGGACAAGAATCAGACACCAAACAACGACTCTCGTCCCCGTTAAAAGACTCAACGTCACTGTCGACAGTCTGATAGGAAGAAAGCTCGTCAGAGGACGGGAGTGGGGGAAGAGGCTTAGCTGTCCGGCTAGGAGTCTCAGATGGGGCGGTACGGTCTGAAACAGAGAGCCGATAGAAGGCAGGGACAATCTGGACATCTTCAACAGGGCTGGGGGTGTGAGGATCGAGTATGGAGGAAGTGAGCAGCGGGGATCGAGACTTTTTAGGCAGTGTTGGCTGAGCTGCAGGTCTGTGGATGGGCTGGGAATGAAGTTTCTGTTCTGTAAATAAAATAAAAATAAGATGTATAATATATCTGTACTGGATCGGGTTTAAAGAACCCGAGCAGACAAACTGTACTAACATGTTATAATGCTTTATATGAATGAGTGTTTGGCTTACTGTTTGCTGCAAAAAATGAGGGCAGCGGTTGACGGGATTGGACATTGCAATTCACAGCGTCAAGGGTGAAGTAGAAGCTAAACGATAAAAACAAAAAAAGAACATTTTACACCGGTGCTTTAAGTCCTGGTTCATGAATTGTCATAGTTAACCATTTAGTCCCTATTAGCGTGAAATCACTAGACGAACGTCAGCATCAAATCTCAACTCATGAAAACATTTTAACAGGTTATTGTATCGGTTCTGATGCACTCACTTGTCAAGATCATGGTCGCATTTCCAGGAGGGCTTGGCTCTGGACATGCTATGGCATTGGCTGCTACGCAGGAAAAGGCTTTGCGAGGGTATATAAATCTCCTGGGCAGACAAGCCTGCTATGGACATGCTCCAGCTGCAATCGAGTAGCATTCACGCCAGGAAATGCTCACTTAGCTATCAGTTATTGTGCTGTACCTGAAACACAGTCAAAAGAAAAGATTTGTGTGTTACTCGTCAATAATAGATTATTGAACCATGAGATGATGAACCAAAAAGTTTGGGGTAAAAATAAAACAGATCAGCGCCCCCTGCTGTTTTAAGGATTAATCTGCAAAGATTGATGGAAAAGAATCAACCAAGTAAACCAATCTGTCTCGATTCTTGCTGAACTGTTAAATCCCTAGTGAAGAAAAGCTATCTTCGGTGGTCTCGAGCAGCCCTGCTGCTTTTAGTCTTTTTCTTTTCTTCTTTGTTCTGCTTCCAGCCTTATCTGTCACTAATTAAAGCACCGCTGTGGCCTTGTGCAGCAGCCCCTACTCAAAGTCTTTCTGAACAACAACAACAAAAAAAAACATTGAGCAACCACCAGCTCTGGAATGACAAGCACTCAGCCCTACTAGACGTGAAGACACATGATGAAAGGCGTCTAAATGAAGACTCTTGTAGTTGACAGACACCAAAGAAACAGACATTTCAGAAGTCGTATTTTATTTGGTTCTTAGCACTTCTTTAACACAATACTTTCATTTACTTTACAGTACAATAACGAAATAGTTCCACATGATTCGCTCATAACTTAACCGGATGGTCGTTATCTTGATAACATGAATTTCACAAGTTTTCACCCTTGGCCCAAAAACTTGAGTCTGTACCCAGAATTAATTATGGGTTTGTTTTAGGTAGACGTCATCACTGCTAGGTTGTTTTTATACAGTCGCTTGTGCAACGATTCCAATTCACGAAGTTTAGAATGAAGGTCCTTGCATACGTGGCAGTCTGAACCCCGATAAATAGTCAAGTGTTAACCACTTATTCAGATAAACATAACATATACACCCCTTTATTAATCTAGTCGATGATTCTCATGACACATGCATCATTTGTTTAATTATTAATAAAGATGTTAATGTGATTACTGCTTAAAGCTAATAAATGCTTTCAGGGAAGCTTTTTAATTAAAACTACTTGCTTCTAATGACGCACATTTAATAGCCTCGGTGCAAGGCACAGTTTCACTATCCATGTTGGTTTACTTCAATACTTCCAATGAGGTCTTTAAAGCATGCTTGAGCATTTCGAAAGCTTCTTTACTTGGTTAAACACTTGAACTGATTTGAATCCCTCGAGATGCAAACATACTTAGACATACTTGGGTACTAGAGCAACAGTTCAAGAATTTTTTTGGTCATTTTTCAAAACAACAATGGTAATCGGTTACACGTTTGCTTTGCACAGTAGTATTTATTTTGTTATACGTGTAGGTCGGAGTCGCCTAGAAACAATTTCAAGTAACAAATTCAGATTTTGGTGTGTGAAAGGAAACCAGAGAAGTGAAATGAAATCTTGTCTGTCTGAGCTGTGCTGTACCAAGACGTCCTGCGGTTTAACTAGGCTGTATTTACACCATACATTGTTATGTAAGTATCAGCTTCATACTCCAAGGCAACCTATAGGGTGGACTTGTATAATGTAAAACACATTATGTTGCATAACCACACAGGTGTATGTATATACTTCTGATTGGAACTATACATGTATGTCTAGACAATGGCTTGTTTAACAAAAAAAAACACCAACATGTCACACAACTGTTTTACTCTCCATACAACTGAACACGACTGCTGTACTATTAAACTTCTGAGTAAACAAAGAACCCAAGTGATCATTGCCGGTGCAGCTCCAAGCGCCATGCGGTTCTTAAGATATAATCAAACTATAGGTCCAAAGTATTAAACATTTGCTGAACGTTTTAAGCCGGTGGAACGAAACCTCTTCTTTTTTATCAGCACGCTGCTAACCTTGCCCACAGTCACTCCACACAGAGCAACCCGATCCATGATAATGAACCCCATGGAGTGAGTGCTTCCGCTCAGAACAGGTGCAGTGGTCAGTACAGACATTCACACTGGGGTATTTATGGGCAGCGGAAGCCAGTAAAAATATGTTCTTCTGTTATTATGAAACAATGATCTGTGTGATGCAACAAGCATTGGAACTAGCGATGAACAATCCCGGAGACGCAAACTGCACCTAGCTTATGAACAAAATCTGGACCTTTATTTATCGTTTACTAATCTACATGCAAACAGGTGATGTTTGAAACGAAGTGCTTAACAAAAGCTGATATCTTTTTTTTCTTGTTATATCTTATTAAATGGTAATGACTTACTTTCCAACTGTACATAAAATAACTGAATGTCTCTTTAATTCAGGAAAATGTTACTGCCATTCACTTCGGTTGTGAGGCACCAGTTTTTAGCACATTTCCTTATACATTAGATTGTAAAAACATTGCTAAAACATATGTATAGTATTGGGTTACCCCGTGCTGCCAGAACAGCTCGGCTGGCACAGCCTAGCGCAGCGTCTGCAATAAACTGGAACTGTTGTGAATGAATGAAACACTGTTTTAAAAGAGACCACTCAGTGTTGGTTCTATATCTCAACATGTGTGATGGATTGGTTTGACATCTTCTCTAACTAGAAACGACAACTAATACAATTTACATCCAACTTTTTATGACCTTTGGTGCCCTGTGGATGTGAACGCTGAGAACTGTAAAAGAAAGACCATCTTATTAGAATGGAAATGTTCCAAGACATTGATTAGGTTATAACTATGTTTGCCAGGCTCATTAATAGTAATATGCAAAGCTTATTATTACTTCGCCGTATTATGACCATGTTCATGGTTTTAAGCTGTTAATTTATTGTACCGGAGTGTAATAACTGATACAATAAAAATATGACCAGTTACGTAACTTTATGGTTAGCATAAATGAGGTGATTATGCTGCAGAGATTTAGGTTGGTTTCTTGTCTGCTGTTACGGTTTGTGCAGAACAGCTTTAACCCTTGGAATGCTGTCGTTCAAGTCCCATTAAGACGCCGGACATATACGGTGTGCTTCTTGAACTTGTTACTGTGCTCTGGTAATATGGAAGTCATGCTTATGGCCATGCTTACGGGTGCTTAAATTCTGGTAATATCAAAAGCACAACACCGGAAAGTTGCAGAACTGTTTTATGCAATGGTTGTAATACAATCATCTAGTGTAAAGTTTGACCTCTTTGCATTAAACTCTATTGTCTAAGGTTTCTGAATTGTTGGCTGACCATTTGATGCTGGTTTCACGGCCATGTCATGACATTCACATAGACGTACTGAATACAAAGCCTAACATAGATGACCGGAGCTAGCCTTCCAAACACATTTATCCATGCTCAATAAAGAATAAACAGCTGACTGACAAGTTACAGCTTTGCTCCTCGTTTTATTAATTTTAAGCATCTGGAACACATTGCTATCTCGAGTCAAGTGAATTTAATATTACACTGAGTCGATGAGGATGCTGCTCATGAAACGAGACATTAAAGCCCGAGCAGACCGGGGCTTCATTTTGTTATCAAGACCCATAACGATATTAAGCTTAGTTGACTGTGAACACGGTTTTGGTTCCTGTAGCTTCTTGTTTTTGACAGAATCTTTTCGGTAGAATCTTTTGTCTTAAACATCTGGATGAATTTAGCCCAAGTATGAAATATTCAAAATTGAATTTATGCACATTGGTGCACATTGGTGCAATTTGGTGCTGTAAACAATCATCTTTAATTAATGATCGACTACTGGTTGTGGTTGTATTACAGTTTCTACACAGAACTATGTAATAATTACTATATAATATTATTACATAGTAATACACACTGTATATACTAAATATATTACACTATTACCAGTACTACTATTGTAGTATATACTATATTATATAATACTCATTATTTTCAGTGTGTTTACACACACACACACACACACACACACACACACACACACACAACCACGAACGCACGCGCGCGCCCGCACACTTTACAACTCGCCGTTTCCTAGCAACCAGACCCGCTCTACTTGCGCGGCAAGGCGGCAGCAGCGTGCACGCGTGAATCATCTGCGTGAGCGCGCGCGTGTCATTACAACCAGGCCGGGTCCTAATCAAGTGTGTGAGCTGTACGTAGTGCACTACAGTTCATCCACAGTCCATACAGTTTATTACTCAGTAGGGCACCTACGTAGTGATGACGACGGTATTTGAAACGCACCTGTAAACGCACCTTGAGAGTCCAGCAGGTGTTTCTACAGGGTGAAATGTTTCAGAATGATGGTTATATTTAATACTAAAGCACGATGTGCATAAAAACACTTAAATGTAAAACAAAATAACGAAGCAAATAAGTGTCCTAAATGTTTAAGAAAATCGATTTAAACTCGTGGTTAGGCAGCGAGCATTTATATTGCAATAGAAGTTTGTTAACTTGCAGATTTTTAACGTTTTAAATTGATAAATATATTAAAATACGTAGGCATGCACACAAACCAGAGAAATACTGTTATAGACTATATAAAATGTACTGCTTGAACAAAAGTCATATAAATCTCATCTTGTAATCTAGTTAAATCCATAAATCGAAACGAAATCACTATCATAACAGATCTTTTAGGGATATAAGGGGTTAAACACATATAAAGCAGAATGTTTATGTTACAAAGGTATCATATTAAACAAAGTAAAAGAAAGATAAACCCTGCAAAGGCCTGTTTATTTATGTAGGTTTATTATATGCCTGATTTATTACTAAATTATAATCCTACAAATGCAGACTGGAGTAAAATTGTTATATATATATATATATATATATATATATATATTACAGTGCAGGAAATGTAGGCCTATGTTTAGAGCACACAAAAAACGTGATGCTTTTATGCCTTATCATAAAATCTGATAAAGTCTTTGCTGTCGTCACCAGCATACCAAATAATTAAATCTCACAAGAAGACAAAATGACACGAGAGGTGATCAAACTCACCTATAAGATGCACTGAAGGTCCTGGTCCCTATTCCCAAAATCACGTCCACGCATGTAAATGCATGTTGCTGGTAAATATCCCGTGGTGTGGATGAGTGCTGCTGAGTTAGTAGTGGTACATGAGTGAGATAGTGAGATAGTGAGATAGTGAATGGATTCAGTATTCAGTAGCTTGTCTTACACTGGAGTCTCAGTACAACGCTTCCTCTGTGCAGTGCTCTTTATCTCTCAGTACTGAAGCCACTTCAGCTCCACCCACAGTTACCTCTTAAAGAGAAAGTCCACACACACACACACACACACACACACACACACACACACACACACACACACACACACACACACACACACACAC
>JAOUQU010194214.1:0-14270 GCA_028566735.1 Ammoglanis amapaensis | reverse complement strand
TAATGTTAGTAGAACGTTCTGTAAACGTTCTGTAAACGTTCTCACTAATGTTAGTAGAACGTTCTGTAAACGTTCTCTTTAATGTTAGTAGAACGTTCTGTAAACGTTCTCTTTAATGTTAGTAGAACGTTCTGTAAACGTTCTGTAAACGTTCTCACTAATGTTAGTAGAACGTTCTGTAAACGTTCTCACTAATGTTAGTAGAACGTTCTGTAAACGTTCTCACTAATGTTAGTTAAATGTTCTGTAAACGTTCTCACTAATGTTAGTAGAACGTTCTGTAAACATTCTGTAAACGTTCTCACCAATGTTAGTAGAACTTTCTGTAAACGTTCTGTAAACGTTCTCACTAATGTTAGTAGAACTTTCTGTAAACGTTCTGTTAACGTTCTCACCAATGTTAGTAGAACGTTCTGTAAACGTTCTGTAAATGTTCTGTAAACGTTCTCACCAATGTTAGTAGAACGTTCTGTAAACGTTCTGTAAATGTTCTGTAAACGTTCTCACTAATGTTAGAACGTTCTGTAAATGTTCTGTAAACGTTCTCACCAATGTTAGTAGAATGTTCTGTAAACGTTCTGTAAACATTATGTCATATGAGGACATTACATTTCTGATTCTCTGCACCATTCGACCTTTTTTTTGGCCTCTTATGGACATACTGCCTGTACCACCTAGTGGTCATATGACAACATAACGTGCAATTGATTGAACACAAGATGACGACAATCCCACTAGAAAGTTTCTACAGCCGGTCCAGACAAAAACATGAACCATGAAAAAAATACTAATCACATTTTATTTTCAAAATGTTTACAGTTTCAATCAAACAGTTTTGTTCTTTGTTTCTTTATTTTAGACCTACTGTCTCCATACGAGGACATTGGGTTTTTTTTCAAAAACAGCTTCATGTAAAAAGACAAAATATAATTTGTATGCTTGTTAGGTCGTACTAATCACAAATAGCTAGACGAAATAAAAAACACACATCAGGGAAAAGTCTGGAGCTCAGGAGGTTAAAACGAGTCTTTGAGGTTCTCGAGCTCTGGAATGTTTGAAGGAACTTAAAGGTAGAAGAGCTCTGAACTGCCGTCGTGTTTGAAAGGTGTTATAGAAATAAAAAGTATGAATATAAAAGAACTTGTAGGTGGTTCCATGAACTATTAATCAAAGATCTAAACATAGAGAAAAAAAATGTATGTTGATTGATTTTTATTGGGATTGTAAATGTGGTTGGTTATTTATTACCCATGATTCATCAACTCATTGTGTTATATAAAGAAAACAGCCCTGCCCCCAACAAACAATTATTACACAACATGTCTCGGTGACGATCTGATGTATCTGTGTACGTTTAAATAAACATCTGATCAGGAAATGTGTGTTTTGTTTAGTCGGTGTGAATGCGCTGGTGAGTGTGGAGATGATTACTGAAGCTCATGCTGGTGCCACACTGGTGAACTTTGAGATGACTGTGCTGATTAAAGCTCTTCCCACACAGCGAGCACTGGTACGGTTTCTCTCCGGTGTGAATGCGCTGGTGTCTCTTCAGCGTACTCTGCTGATAGAAACATTTGTCGCACTGCGAGCAGCGATACGGTTTCTCTCCGGTGTGAATGAGCTGATGAGCTTTAAATGACGTCTGGTTAGTGAAACTCTTCCCACACTGTGTACAGAAAAATGGTTTCTCTCCGGTGTGAATGCGCTGGTGGATCACGAGATGATTGCGGTAATTAAATCTCTTCCCACATGGTAAGCACTCATAGGGTTTCTCTCCTGTGTGAATGCGCTGGTGTTTTTTCAGATGGGTCTGTTGATTAAAAGTCTTTCCACAGTGTGAGCATCGATACGGTTTCTCTCCGGTGTGAATGCGCTGGTGGATCTTGAGATCGTTCTGTTGTTTAAAAGCCTTCCCACATTCTGAGCACTGATAGGGCTTTTCACCGGTGTGAATGCGCTGGTGTTTTTTGAGAGAACCCAGGTCGACGAACTTCTTACCACAGTCTGAGCAGCAATACGGCTTCTCTCCGGTGTGAATGCGCTGGTGTTTCTTGAGGGAACTCAGGTCAATGAACTTTCTTCCACAGTCCAAGCAACCGTGCGGCTTCTCCCCGGTGTGAATGCGCTGGTGGGTTTTGAGATGACTCTGTTTACTGAAATGCTTTTCACACTGTAAGCAGCCGTAGGGTTTCTCCCCAGTGTGAGTGCGCTGGTGTGTTTTCAGATGACTCTGATGATTGAAACACTTTCCACACTCCGAGCAGCGATACGGCTTCTCTCCGGTGTGAGTGCGCTGGTGCGTTTTCAGATGACTCTGCTTAGTGAAACTCTTCCCACACTCCAGGCAGCGATAGGGCTTTTCGCCCGTGTGAATGCGCCGGTGCACTTTCAGAGCACTCTGGGAGTTAAAGCCTCTTCCACAGTCTGAGCAGAGATGATTTCTTTTGTGTTCCGGTGCTGCTGGGAGCCGAGAGTCCTCGGCACTCGGAGTGATGGAGCCGGTCTGATGAACATCGGACGTCAGATCCTCGTCACCATGGAGATCTCTGGATTCCTCCGGGTTCCTCCAGCGTTTCTCGTGGTGGAACCTCAGGATGTGAGTGTGGAGGTGATTCGGGTCTGTAAAGGAAAGTGGACACACAACAGAAAACAATGATGAGAGGACAATGTGTGTGTGTGTGTGTGTGTGTGTGTGTGTGGCTGCAAACAAACAAACAATTCTTCATGGTTTTGTTCATTTAGACCTCCAGGAAAGAAGTTTGTTCTCATCCATGAGTTTGTTGTCTTTAAATGTTAAAAAAATCACCTTCCTGATCTTCAGGAGCTCCTTTTATAAGCTCATTGTTGATCTCGTTATCCGGTTGGTCCACTGGGTTTGACGTTCCACCATCTGAAATCCCATCATTCTGAACAACTGGAGCAAAACAGTTAGAACAACATCAGCTAGTGGATTTGATTCATATTCACAAATCAATTCTAGTAAATTTAATCCAATCATCCAACTTCTGGTACACAAATAAACTATAAATAAAAGCAGAAGATGGGTAAAGAAATCGGAGGGAAGGCAGCAACAATATTATAATAATTATTATGATTATTTTATATCATCCAAGGTGAGGAACAGAGCAGAACAATTTCACACATCTGGTTCCCCATGATTATGAGACGACAGTGCTATCGACCCAGCCACGTGCCATCCGACAGAATAAAAATACTAATAAAAGTGCAGCTCTTCTACCATCTTATTTCTCGTTTACTGTACTTTATTGGAACCAAATCTATGACATGGTTTCAGGACGTTGCCATTCCAGAGTTTTTGGAATAAGAGAACGTCTGGTAAACGCTGAACATTTCAAAGATCAATGATTCGAACCCACAACCTTCTGGTCCGGGTGGATAACTCAAAGCTTCATGCTGAACCATCTCTGATTTCTCTGCTCTAGACTTTTATGATTGAGGATTGATGTTCTGTGTGAACTTACAGTCGTGAACATCGTCTTCAGCATCTTCCTCCTTTATTATAATCTTGAGAACGTCTTCATGATCTGAATCCACATGAGAGACGTTCTGCAGCTCGTCTGATTCCACATCAGAATCCAGAGGAAATCCGGATGAATTAGGATTCATGATCTCAGGCTACCAAAAAGTTAAAAGAGTTAAAACAATTATTTATGCTTTAAATTACAATTATAACTTTTTATAACTTCAACAAAGTTCATATCATGTCACACATGAAGAATCATTTCAGACTGACATTGTTACAGTTTTATCAAGGTCAAGTAAACGTTTATAAAACGTTATATTAACGTTACAGTGAGAACGTTTGCTCCTAACATTAGGAGAACTTTATATAAACGTTACTGAACGTTTCCTGTTATCTGGGAAAATGTTAAGCTAAAAACGTTTATAGTACTCTTATAAACATTAATAGAAACCGTTAGAAAACGACACTGAATCGGTTTAAAAGAATCGGTTCATCGATGCTGAATCGTTTGTGACGCGGACAGTTAGCCTAGCAGCTAGAATCTTTTTTTAAATTTAAATATCAATTTAATAAAATCTGCTTCGATCACAGTGATGTTCTGTTATAAACTGTGTTTAGATATAGATTATATATGTAACATGTTTGTAATGATTATTAAAGTAATAAATCGACCTTTTACTTACAGATGATTCGCTTTACTTGTAAACACATCAGCTGCTGCAGCTTCTTCTTCTTCTGTGGTGTTTAAATTCAGGATTAAATCTGGATTAAAGCCACCTGCCGCACTACAGGACAAGACACTGAAACTGTCACCTATTAAAATCCAGTCGTGCAATAACAACAATGTAATAATAATAATCATAATAATAATAATTAGCTGTTATATTTAGTGGTTAAACAATCTAAAGGTCTTCGGTTCAAGCCCTAAATTACCACTGTTGGGCCCCTGAGCGATGCCCTTAAGATTAATTTAAGACCATTTAAAAAGATTTTCCAGCTTTAATCAGGAATAAAATCCTCACCAGAACTGCCGTTCATCAGTAAACGTTTTTAAACTCAGTCGTGTCGGTTCCAGCAGCAACAGAAACAACAAGAACAAAGTTTCATCTTATTAAAAATACTTTTCAATGTCTGCAGTTCAAAAACACTAAAACTAGCTAATGGAAGAATAAAACGAATCAAAAGTGATTGAATAAAGAGTCACGTGTGGTGTAAAATCTCAGTCGTTTATTTAATACGTTCCAACACTTCAGTAACAAATAAACCACAATTTCTCTCTTTTTTTTTTAGACTTTATTGTTTGTATTTGATCGTTTTACTGAACTGTGATGAACCAAGTGCACAGCAAGTAAGAACCAGACAGGAAGTTTGTCTAATAATATTGAGACATTTTGACAAATAATTAAGAAAGTGTCCAAGAAGAGAAGAAAGTGACTGAATTAGATAGAAAAGATTGTAACCGTTATATTACATGTTTTATTTATTCATTAATATGAGGAATGAAATATGCTGATGAAAGCATGACATCTAGTTTGAGCGTCGTCATGACGATGTTTACTTGTACAGTGGTCACATGACAGGATCTGTGTCACGGTGGTGGATGGTTTTACATTTGAAATGTTTGCTCTAGTTATGTTTATCTGTTTATTTATTAGTGTTGTTTAGCCGTTGTTGATGTTTTATTACCTGAGGAGGTTTTGATCATTAAATAACTGATGATCAGAAGCGTCGAGTCTCGTGTTCATTCTCCAGTGACAGATTTAAGCTTCCCAAGAGCCTGTTGGTACATTTTGACCAAAGAAACGGAAGTAACCGGAAGAACCTGCTGCTTGCTGGGGGATTGTGGGAGTAGTGCGGTCGTGGCGTCGCTCTGTTTCACACCGTTTACAGACTTTACGTCACAATTGTGTTTCTTAAACCTGGATAAATAGGTGAAGGACGTTCGGCAGTGCGAGCAGAAGTACGGCTTCTCCCCGCTGTGACTGCGCTGGTGTATGCGCAGGTGACTCTGCTGGATGAAACTCTTCTTGCACTGCGCACACTGATGCGGCTTCTCGCCACTGTGAATGCGCTGGTGCCTCTTCAGTGAGCTGGGATTGTTGAAGCACTTGCCGCACTCCGAACACTGGAAGGGCTTCTCGCCACTGTGAATGCGCCGGTGTTTGATGAGGTCGCTCTGGGACACGAAGCCCCTGCCACACTGTGAGCAGCGGAACGGCTTCTCACCAGTGTGAATGCGCCGGTGCACTTTGAGAGCTCCAGGCGAACTTAACCTCTTCCCACAGTCCGAGCAGACGCTGTCTTCCTTTAGTTTCGATTGCTCCTTAGACTCGGAGACCGTCAGGGTAGACGGATGAGACTGCTCCTCTCCGGCGTGAATGCGCTGGTGCGTCCTGAGATGACTCCGCCGATTGAAGCTCCTCTCGCACTCCGAGCATGGGTGTGGTCTCTCGCCGGTGTGAACGCGCCGGTGAGCTTTGAGATTATCCGGACGGTTGAAGCTCTTGCCACACTCGGAGCACTCGTACGGTTTCTCCCCGGTGTGAATGACGTGGTGGATTTTGAGGTGACTCAGTGATCGAAAACTCTTCCCGCAGTCCGAGCAGATGATGCCGTCCGTCTTAGAGCCACCGGAGGGCGTCGTGTGTTCACGGTCGTTCTCGGTGACATTCACCAGCGCGCCGTATCGACCATTGTGGCAGTTTTTGATGTGTTCCTTAAGGTGATGGTGGGTTGGACAAGAGCGTGGACACAAGGGGCAGAAGAACTGGTTCTTTTCTAAAATAGAAAGTAAAGATATAAATAATAACATTGATCAGATTAAAAGTGTTTGTACAGTGCAGCCGTAAACGAAATGGAGCCCCATCATCCCCCGGTAAAGTATAATAGTGTTAAAATAAATAACACGACACAGAGAACGTTCCTAGAACGTTCCATTTTGGTTGTGGAAACGCTATTTTCAAAAAATGATGAAAACCCCAAGATCCAACAGAACTAGCCAGCTAACGTTTATGTAAAGTTCTGCTAATGTTATGAACATCATCACTGTAACGTTCTATAAGCGTTTATGTGACGTGGATAAAACTGTAACAATGTTAGTCTGAATTATTTATGTGTAACTTTAGATTGAAATGTTACTGTAATGTTCCTACAATATTAAATAGTGTTTGGGTTTAATGTTTTTTTATAAAGTCTGAGAACGTTAAAAAAATGTTTCATTTTGGTTGTAGAAATGTTTGTCCGGTTTTCATGAAAATGTTTAAATGATATTAAATCTAAACCTGTAAGATTTCGACATTATTACAGTTTTATCACGGTCACATAAACGTTAATAGAACGTTGTACTAATCTCACAGTGAGAACGTTTGCTCATGACATCAGAAGAACATCTCACCAGGGCTCACCAGGGCTGGCATGCTGCTGTTGGACCCCTGAGCGATGCCCTGAACTCTGTGTACTGTAACTGAACCCTGAAATCAAACCCCAGACTTCTTACTGTCTTATGAAATCACTGAAGACTTCATACCAGGTTCATCACTGGACCCTTCACCCTGCTTCACTGGCTGGTGGGCATCTGGAGAGTCTTCATCAGGAACATCTACAGGAACGATGAAACAACAGCAGCATGGGTCAAGTTCTAATCCCACATGATATATACATGTATACCTCTTCACATTTACTTACAGAAGTCATTTTCATCTTCTTCTTCCTCCTTTATTATTATTATTTTCCTCACTTCATTCTGTTCATCCCCTGGAATGACGTTTTCCTCCTCTTCTGACGTCATAATTAAACATTTCCAATGAAATGTGGATTATTGTTCTTTATTATTGTCTTTATTAATAATTAATAAATGATTCATGAGAGGAAGATTAAGTCCACGCTTATAATAACATCCAACTGAATTGTTTCGCTATAATCGGTTCAAATGAATCGATTCAGCGGAACTGAATCACTTGTGAGTCGCGGTTTGTGATGAAACTTCGGTGTTGTGTTTAAACTCTGAAACATTTTTATCATCTGTAGAAATGTTACAGATCAGATTTAGATCACGTTAAAGAATAAATCCATGTTTTACTCGCAGATGAATCGTTCCAGATGATTTGTTTTCTGGAAAATGTTTGAGCTAAAAGATCGCCCCCTGCTGGACCGGCGACGAATGACTGTGTGAACATTTAAAATTGTTTTAAATATTCTTAGAATGTTTTTTTCTTCATTAAAGGCATGAAACTATAAAAACATTAAATCTAAACCAGATTTAAGATTTTACATGTGTTGTGTAGAATTATTCTAACAACATTTTAAAAAAGTGTTTAAATGTTCTCCTGCTCAATTTTTATTGAATCTTTAGTTTACAAAAGTTATAATAATGTTTTTATAATGTTATAGTTTTATCAAGGTCACGTACATGTTTATAGAACGTTCTACTAACGTTACAGTGAATTTGTTACTGCGAGGGAGAAGCATCATATAAGAATATTAAGAATTAAAATAAACATATTTCTTAAAAATCTAACCAGTTTAATTGAACTTTTGTTGAACCCATAACATGAAAGTAAATTTAATAAAACAACTTTCTTCAAAAAAAATCTTTAGTTTTATACAAATTAAGCAACGAAAGAGAAATAAAAGTAAAAAGTGTTGTAGTGAGGTGTAACTTCTCTTCTGGGTCTGGAATGAACAAGCTGGTGACATTAAAGTATCTAAATTCTTTTATATTCTGTAATAATATGGAGCTTTTTTTATTTCAGATGATGGATGTGATGCTAAACTTACCCAGAATTCCACGTGAGTGTTTGATCAGGTATAGCCTAGTGGGTAGAGTGTTGGGCTGTGAACTCCAAGGTTGGGGGTTCAAGTTTAGGCTCTGCTACACGGCCACTGTTGGGTCCTTGAGCGAGACCCTTAACCCTGTCTGCTCCAGGGGCCCCGTATGTTGGTTGCCCCTGAACTCTGACCCCCAACTTCCAGACAAGTTATAACAGACCCTGAACTCTGACCCCCACCTGTATATGTGTAATGACAAATAGAATTAGAATTTGAGGACCAGATCAGGTGATAATCAGCTTCAACAATCTGATTAAAAACTGGAACTGGAGGATCAATAATTAGTTCATTATATATTTAAAGAAGCGGCTACAGGTAATAAAACGTATAATAATTAATATTTAGTAAATATTTATCTACATTTATAAATCGTGCTGGAAGCTGAAGAGGAAAAAATCCTCTAATAATAAAGAATTAAAAATAAAAACAATCATTTACATCACAGTTTTTATTCTTCATATAAACACACGTCATAATTTTTCCTAAATAAATACATCTTAATACTTGTGTATTTATTTCATTTGTGTTTATGTCGGACAAAACCGCCCAAAGAGCCGTGTGTGACCCGCGGGCCATAACATGTCCAGGTCTGCTGTAATTAGACTCACCTGGAGTTTAATTCGCATTAATTAGACGTTCGTTATCTTAAATCCGACATGGTTATAAAATACTTTTTATTTCAGAAGGTTGTCAGTTCGAACCCCACTAACACCAAGCCGACACTGTTGGGCCCCTAAATTCTCACTCAACATGAGTGTCTTACAGTCGGAGCGACGGAAGGTTAGCGACAACAACCTAGCACACGATGGGGTTTGACCAGACACCCTTCTGATTAGCAGTACCTTAAACACTTCACCCGGGAGTGAAAGGGCTTGAACTAGTGACCTACTGATCATGCTTAAGGTCACCAGTGGGATTTAAACCAATGACCTTCGACGTACTAGTCCGGCAGTCTAACCAAGTGTA
This sequence comes from Ammoglanis amapaensis, assembly GCA_028566735.1. Lineage (NCBI taxonomy): Eukaryota > Metazoa > Chordata > Actinopteri > Siluriformes > Trichomycteridae > Ammoglanis > Ammoglanis amapaensis. The sequence continues at coordinate 4,993 of JAOUQU010194214.1, read as the reverse complement.
ACTGACGATCTTTACGTCCCCTGGTGTGTCCTGACGCACTGATTCCAGATGTAGTGGAGCCTCATGAACCTCTCACTTCATCTCCAGCACCCCACCGTGTTGTGACATCACAAGTGCATCTCCACGAATCACAGCAAGTCATTAAAGTGTTTGATTGATCTGAAGACTTGATTTCATCTGCGCGGCACATTTGTGTCTCTTGAGCGTTGAAAAGTAAGCGAAGTGTTTTTGGCACCGCGAGCACCAGTACGGTTTCTCCCCCGTGTGAATGACCTGGTGCCTCTTCAGGTCCCCTTGCTGATTGAAGCTCTTGTCGCAGCGCGAGCACTGGTACGGCTTCTCTCCCGTGTGAATGCGCTGGTGAATCTTGAGATGACTCTGGTTGGTGAAACGCTTGCAACACTCCGCGCACTCGAACGGCTTCTCTCCGGTGTGACTGCGCTGGTGCCTCTTGAAATGACCCAGCTGATGGAAGCTCCTCCCACAATCGGAGCACTGGTAAGGCTTCTCGCCGGTGTGAATGCGCTGGTGAGTCTTGAGATGACTGCGCCTGATGAACCTCTTCCCGCACTGTGAGCACTGATGCGGTTTCTCCCCGGTGTGAATGTGCTGGTGTATTTTGAGAACGCTTTGTCTATTGAAAGTCTTCCCACACTGTGAGCACTGATGCGGCTTCTCTCCAGTGTGAATGCGCTGGTGTATCTTGAGTTCACTCTGCAGTATAAAGCCTTTCCCACACTCGGAACACTGATACGTTTTCTCTTCAGCGTGAATGCGCTGGTGTACTTTCAGGCTACTTTGCTGATTGAAAGTCCTGCCGCACTGTGAGCACTGATACGGTTTCTCCCCGGTGTGAATGCGCTGGTGTATTTTGAGAGATCCATGCGTATTGAAGCTCTTTCCACACTGCGAGCAGAAATATGGCTTCTCACTAGTGTGAATGCGCTGGTGTATTTTGAGAGTACCGTGCGTGTTGAAGCTCTTCCCGCACTGAGAGCAGATGTAGGGTTTTTCCCGTGTGTGAATGCGCTGGTGAATCTTGAGATCGCTTAGTCGATAAAATGCTTTCCCGCACTCGGAGCACTGAAAAGGTTTGACTCCAGTGTGAATGCGCTGGTGCCTCCTGAAGACACTCTGCCGACTGAAGCTCTTCCCACACTGCAAGCACTGATAGGGTTTCTCGCCAGTGTGAATGCGCTGGTGCACTCGTAGATGACTCCGTAACATAAAACCCTTTCCGCACTGAGAACAGTAAAACGGATTCTCTCCTGTGTGAATGCGCTGGTGTATTTTGAGAAGACTCTGAGATATAAAGCTTTTCCCACACTGTGAGCACTGATACGGCCTTTCTCCGGTGTGAATGCGCTGGTGAACTCTGAGAGTGCTTTGGGAGCTAAAACTCTTCCCACACTGTGAGCAGATGATACTGACAGTACCAGAGGACGTTTGCTGATCACTGGAGCTAATAGGATGAAAACAGTCAGCTGATTTCTCTCCAGTGTGAATGCGCTGGTGCATTTTGAGATGACTCCTTCGATAGAAACTCTTCCCGCACATTAAGCACCGATGCGGTTTGTCTCCGGTGTGAATGCGCTGGTGAGCTTTGAGATTGCACTGCTGATTGAAACTCCTCCCACACTGTGAGCACCGATACGGTTTCTCGCCGGTGTGAATGCGCTGGTGTATCTTGAGATGACTCTGGGAGCTGAAGCTCCTCCCACAGTCTGAGCAAGTGGTACTCTCATTCCTCGAGGCTCTACGGGGCGCCAAATCCTCAAGTTCTACCTCATTTTTGTGGGTTGTGACAGCGAGAGGAGACGAGCAACAGAAGTCGTCGTTCGTCTCTGGAACTGAGAATAAAAATATTAATAATCATTAAAAAATGTAATGATTTGTAATCAGACTCGTGATAAGAAGGTGGTACCAGGTTCATCTTCAGGTTCCTCCTTCTTTACTGACTTGATCTGGAAACTGTTAGATTGTGGATCTCCTGGAGTGAGATGTTCCTCAGGGATTAAAGAGTCTCCATCTGAAACATAATAGAGAAGATGTAATAATAAAGAACTTATAAATATATTAAATTAATCCTAATAATAAGCAAAAGTTTAAATCCAGTAATGGTTCTAATCCCATGATCTACATTCTCTAGTCATGTTTACATAATGGTGGCTAATCTGACCAATTGAAAGTTAGAGGTGTTGCTCAGGGGTCCACCAGTAGCATCGGTGACCACTAGACTATGGTGGTGGTATTGTTCCGTATGTACGTACAGTCGTGACCTTCATCTCTGAGATCTTCCTTCTTTATGATCCTCATGTGAACTTCTTGACTTTGGAGGTTCCCAAGGTCGTCGTGGCTCCGTCCTGCTGACTGGCTCATGAGATCGACTCCAGAACCTCGAGAACGTCACTGTGTGGATACGGATACGGTCAGTTCAGGACGACGGTCCAGCAGGCGGATGTGACATCATCGACGTCAGAATGTACCGTGGAACTGCCGCGTCCGTCTCTTCTCTCAGCATGTCTTTGTCTGTTGGAGACGCGGTGAGCAAGAAACCCCATAAAAACTGTTCAGTGCAACATAAAAACTCTGTGATACTTAACGCCTTGATACTTAACACTGTTACACGCCATGATACTTAACACCGTAATACTTAACACTGTGATACTTAACGCTGTTACACGCCATGATACTTAACACCGTGATACTTAACGCCGTGATACTTAACGCCGTTACACGCCATGATACTTAACACCGTGATACTTAACGCTGTGATACTTAACGCCGTGATACTTTGCGCTGTTACACGCCATGATACTTAACGCCGTGATACTTAACGCTGTGATACTTAACGCTGTGATACTTAACGCCGTGATACTTAACGCCATGATACTTAACGCTGTTACACTGCGTGATATTAACGCTGTTACACGCCGTGATACTTAACGCCGTGATACTTAACACCGTTATACTTAACACCGTTATACTTAACACCGTGATACTTAACACCGTGATATTTACCACTGTGAAACTTAATGCTCGGTACCAATCATCACTTTCAACCTGAGACACGGAGAGAATTTGGAGACTTCGGGAGATGAAAATCCTCATTTCTTTATTTAATAATAATAATAAAAATTAATATTATTATTATTTTTTATTTTATTTTAAAATGCCTTTCTAGCATACACGGACACAGTACATGAGCCGTGATACTGGAAAGATACTGGATGACCTCACCCGGCAACGTATCTAGATGCTGATTGGATGTTGTGTGTGTGTGTGTGTAGAAAAGCAGCAGTTTGAGTTATGACAGGATGAACACATGAACATTTAGGCCCATTAACACGGCTATAAAATGAACATGGAACACCGGAACATTTTCCAGTGATGATCCCAAACAATTCCTTGTAACAAATCAAATGTCCAGCACTGAGATCTGTGGAAATTTTAAAAAGGACAAGTCTATCTGCCATATAAAATGTAAAAAGTGTTTCTAGGTGAAAACTTGAGGATTCTAGGTCCTCCAGGTCTAATCCAGAAGTTAACATGACCTCCACTGTAGCTGCTCCCACTAGAAATGGGGTTAAAATAAAAGTGATTAAAATAAAGAGAACGATGAGAGAATTCTGTACGTTGTTTGACTTCTTAGGTCCCAGTGGACCCGAATCCAAGTTAGACAAAAGTTAATAAACTTTCCAGAATAATATTGTTACAGTTTTATTAAGGTCATGTAACGTTTATAAAATGCTCTTCTAACGTTACAACCAGAATGTTGCTCATAACATTAGTAACATTAGGAGAACTTTACTTAAACATTACTGAAAGTTGTAGTTGTGTCTCAGGAACCAAGAACGTCCAGAACTCACACCAGAACCTCGGGACTGAACTGTTATTTATGTTGGTTTGACAATTTCAATTGTAAAAAATGCTACACAAATAAAATAAATTTTCTACAACACACGTTACACAAAAAAAATGTCAAATTCAACTTAATTTATTCTGATTATCAAAATGTCATTGTTCACTACTGTCACTCTTGTGTCCACTTTTCCCAGTGTGAATGCGCTGGTGCTTTTTAAGTTCACTCTGGCGATTAAAACCTTTCCCACACCTGGAGCACTGGTGCGCTTTCTCTCCGCTGTGAGCCTGTTTGTGGATTTTAAGATCGCTCAGTCTGGAGAAACACTTCCCACACAGCGAGCACTGATGCGGTTTCTCTCCGGTGTGAATGCGCTGGTGCCTTTTGAACGTACTCAGGTCAGCAAAACTCTTCCCACACACTGAGCAAACATACGGCTTTTCACCACTGTGAACGCGCTGGTGGATTTTAAGATTTCGCTGGCTGGTGAGACTCTTCCCGCATTGTGAGCACTGATAGGGTTTCAAACCCGTGTGAATGCGCTGGTGTCTTTTAAGATGACTCTGTCGATTAAAACTGTTTCCGCACTGCGAGCACAGATACGGTTTCTCGCCGGTGTGAATGCGCTGGTGTCTTTTAAATTCACTTTGGGAAATAAAACCCTTACCACACTCGGAGCACTGGTGCGGATTTTCTCCGGTGTGAATGCGCTGGTGTCTTTTGAGAGCACTCTGTTGATTAAAACTCTTCCCGCACTCTGAGCACTGGTGTGACTTCTCTCCAGTGTGAAGATTCTGGTGACTTTTTAAGGCGCTCTGGTGACTAAATCTCTTTCCACATTCTAAGCAATGATAAGGTTTTTCTCCAGTGTGAATGTGCTGGTGTTCTTTAAGGTGACACTTTTTATAAAAACGTTTTAAACACTGTAAGCACTGATACGGTCTCTCTCCGGTGTGAATGCGCTGATGTTTTTTAAGATCGCTCAGCGTTTTAAAATTCTTTCCACAATCTGAACAGATGTAAGTTACTTTCTGTCTGGGACTGAGAGACGTGGTGATACTGACAGTACCAGAGGACGTTTGCTGATCACTGGAGCTTCTGGTGGACGTCAGATTCTCATGTTCAGTCTCA
>JAOUQU010193999.1:0-24867 GCA_028566735.1 Ammoglanis amapaensis | reverse complement strand
CAGCACCCGGACGCGCCGGGCACGCCCGTGCTCATCCAGCACACGGACGCCTCGGGCACGCCCGTGCTCATCCAGCACACGGACGCGTCGGGCACGCCCGTGCTCATCCGGCACGCCGAAGGTACCGACGCGCCAGTGTACATCCAGCACGCCGACGGTGCCGACGCGCCCATGTTCATCCAGCACACCGAGGGTTCCGACACGCCCATGATCATCCAGCACTCTGAAGCCTCGGGGTCACCGATGATAATCCAGCACGAAGAGTCCTCGGAGGCACCGATGCTCATTCAGCACGGAGACGCCAGCTACGTGGTGGAACAGTATGAAATACCCGGCGCCTCGGAGATGGAGCACGCTCAGATCGTCATCGTTCAGACTATTGATTAAAGGATGTCGGCACCGCATAGGATTTTTTTATTTTTATTTTGTTGTTGTATTCGGACCCTGTTTATGCTCGGACAATTAACTGTTTATAGTCCTCACTCACTTAAGTACGCAGTTTGTAAAATATGATGTTGACTTTCAGGAATGCCCCCATGCACAAAGCATGTTGGGATGTAGCCCAGCGGTAACAATCTGGTATGTGTGCGGCACGGTCCAGTAACGTTTTGTTTAAGTCTGGGCCTAACGAGTAGGACCGCCGCCTAGCGGGAAGATCGTGGGTTCGATTTCCAGACAGGCTGGAAGGTTTTCGACACCGCATGAAATGCCCTGGTGTAAGCAGACAATAGTTTTAATCCAACAACGGAGTGAAGTTCTTCGTCCCGCCCCCAGGCAACAGACTTTATGAGGTGTGTTTTTGTAGATTAGAAGATTAAAATTAATTAAAAGATGTTTGTATTTTTTAAACGAATCTTTCGAACACGGTATCAGATCAGGAAGCCGCCGCCACACTCTCCGGTTTTATTGTGTCTTATGTTGTCATGTGACTTGCTCATGAAGAGGTTTGTTTTGGGCAAAGAAAATCTTAAGAATATTCAATTATGTCTTGTGTGTGTGTGTGTGTATATATATGGGTGTGTTATCCGTATTCATTCGTTGCTACTTTTATACGCATGGATTTATAACGGGTCTTTATAACAATTTCTATGCACAAATGCCTTCAATATTTTCATATTATTCACTGGAGAGGGTTAAACACCTAAAAGTCTGGATTTGTCTGCTGCTTTTTGTTCAATTATTCGTCGCGATACGTTGCTTCCATCTGGTCGAATTCATGCTCATAAAATAAGTCCAGACTTTAACACTTTTCACTCTTAACGTTATGAGTCGAACACCATCAATCTCTTCATCTCTGGAATCCGATCACGGATGGGATGCATCGTGTGAAGCAGCTGGTCATTGATTTATATTCCTACCACGGTCCTCACTCCCACAGTCCAAAAAGCATACAGGTAGGATGACGATCGGGAGAATCGTTCGATCGGATCGGTCCTGACGGTCGACGAAAAGCATGACGCTAAAAGTCAAATAAATAAATATTTATGATCGAGGTTTACCGTCTGTGAGGACTCTTGCACGTGCTGTGTGTGGTTTTTTTTATATTTGTTGTGTTTTGTTTGTCTAGTGTAATATGGTTACAGCGTGCAGTACCGCGCTTTGACCGACAGATGGAGCTCCGGTTACACACAACGATCCACCGCTGTTTCTATAGAAACTCAAAACTTCCATTGAAGTGCCGCGTCCGTTTAAAGATGTTAAATCTGGAGCGTTTATATTCATCTCAGTGTTCTAAACTTGGTCTGTTAAGTAATAATTACGTTACTCGTGTTCTGAAAGAAACGTGTGAAGTAAACGGGTGAGTAAAAACACTTCTTTTTCATGATTATATTCCTTGTTTATTTGTGGCCGGTCGGATTATTGTTTCTTTTATGAATTATTCCAGAGACTTTTCACTCGGACTGGCGGGTAACAGTCGGATTAAAGAAGCGGACCGATTATCCGATGATGACGTGCTGGTCCTGTCCAAAACCATCCGGAGCGGGTTCAATTTAAAAGGTTTTAACGTATCCGATCATATTTGGATGTCGATACTTTTTACACGCACTAGGTGGCAGCAATGAGCCGGTTTCTGGCTTTATATAAGCATGGTGAAACGACGTGTTTACAGAGTGGCGTCGTCGCTTAAATGTGACCGAATGTGCTGAGTTCGAAGCCCAGCTTGACTTTTTTTTTCGTCACACAGTCCAATTAGAGAAACTGAATTGAAATTGGTTTACACGTGATGTGTGTAGATGTGTGTTTGGAGGGGGCGCATACACACTAACACACAACACAAAGTCGTGGGTTCGAATCCCACATGGACCAAGGGGCTCTCTGTGAGAAGTTTGCATGTTCACCCCCCATTTCAATGTCCAAAAACATGCAGGTGAGGCAAAATGAGGAGACCAAATTGTCCATGAGTGTGTTTGCCATGAATATGACGTTAAATTGCTCAATAAATACATAAATAATCACTTATTATTTGGACGCTTTATCTTTTTTAGTGTTTACAATGTATTTATATGTATATATGTATGTGTGTATATATATATATATCTTTTTATAGCATTATTCTAATTTTAGCTTTGCTGCTGTTCTTGTACTTAGATTGTTTACTTAAATTAAATTCTTGTACTTGGTTTGTTGACTTAAATTCTTGCACTTAAATTGTAAGAACATTATACGTCCGTGTTCAGCTTTAGATCTCGGATACAACCGGATCTCGGACGACGGCACCGCACATCTCGCTGAGCTCCTTCAGGTCCTTGATCAACCACAAACCGTAGAACCGAATCGTTTCTGATGTGTGTCAAATGTTGATTTTAATTTAAAGTTCTTGTGGTTCAGGATTGTGCGTCCCTCCAGGTGCTCGATCTCACCTGCAACGACATTGAAGCTCGGGGGGCAGAGAGGATCGCCCAAAGTTTGCGGGTAAGTACGAAGAAAACTAAACAAAACCAAAACAAGCTCGATAGTTTGTGACACGCTTGTTACCGAGGGTAGAAGAAGCGGGCCAATCAGAGACCGGATGTGTGTCTGGAGTTGTGACATCACAACATAACATGAGCTGGGGGAGAAGAAACAAAAACATACTAGCAGTGAGCACTGTACATACTGACAACAGTGTCACCCACGTGTGACAGTCATGGTGACGACCGAGTCCCGAGGCGCCGCTCGGTTCAGCCAATCCACCTTCTGCATGTTTTTGGGCTAAACAATCACCCCGGTGCATTCATTTGTTTCGTCTTCTCTCTTTAAGCATAACACCAGTCTGAAGACACTCCGGATGTGCGGTAATAAGATGGGCAACACGGGCGCCATGCATTTCGCCAGCATGTTACAGACGAACGCCGCGTTACAGGAACTGGATATGTCCGAGTGCGATCTGGTAAAGCTGCTGGAAGGGGGTGGTGATGATGTCATAAGCGGCCGGTTTTGCTGAAGGGTTTTTGTTTGACTCTGTAGGGAACACAGAGTCTGATCGCGTTCGCCATCGTCCTTCACAACAACAAGAGCCTGGCATCCATCGACCTGACGCGCCCACTTCTCTTCAGCCTGCAGGTGAGGTTGCGCCGGGCGAGGGTCGAGGCCCCCAAACTGCAGCGAACATGGCGCTGACCGGGACTTGAGTCAGTAAACAGGGTTGCCAGATTACAGACGAAATGAATGAATAGCTACAATCTGGCAACACTGACAGCACACTAGGGGGCAGCAGCGAGCACACGCTAGGCCTAACCACGAAAACGGCTGCTGTGTGTGTGTGTGTGTGTGTACTAAAGATTGTGATTGGCCAGGAGGAACCAACCGTCCACGTGGCTCAGATGTTACTGGTCAATCGGACGTTGAAGGAGCTTCACTTGGGGAAACACGGCATGACGGACGGCGGCGTCGAGCGACTGTGTGAGGCGCTGACCGCCAACCGAAGTCTCCGCTACCTGGACCTGCGCTGGTACACACACACACACACACACCGTCGCAACGACTGGCGACCTGTTCAGGTGTTTAGTGTATCCGCCAAGGTCCCGTCGTCACCCTAAAATAAGATCGAGTCCATCTCGAGAAGAATCCTCCCATGGTGGTGGTGACGGAAGCTCACGCTACAGCCGAGTACTGCAGCATCTATTGTGGTGGAGGCTCATGGTCACGCCAGGTAACGCAGTGTCTCATGTGATCATGGAAGCACACGCTACGGCCGAGTGATGCAATGTCATGTGGGTAATGATGAGTAATGGCGTCCTGTAAGTCTTTTGTCTTGTGTACCCAGTAACAGGATCACACGGGATGGAGCGCGATGCTTGGCAGGAGTCCTGAGAGGAAACGACACCCTGGAGATCCTCGATCTTTCCTCCAATCGGATCGAGGACGACGGCGCGGTGTGTCTGAGTGACGCCCTCCAGCTGCCCGGCTGCAGACTGACAACGTTCGTGTTCCATGTTTACACATTTATTCATGTTAGTTATTCGTTTATTTCGCTTTTAAAATCTCTTTGGACTGTGGGAGGAACCCACGTGGGAATCGAACCGGGGACTTGTTGCTGTGTGGCCACAGTGCTGACCACTGTTATTACTAGTCGGCTGTAGCATAGGTCTCCACCGCCCCACATGACTCTACATTACCACCACATGAGACACTACAATACTCGGCTGTAGAGGAGGTTTAAACTCTTATCTTTCGTTGTTTAACACAATATAAGGATCTAGTATTTGTTGTGTAGTTTGCGACTTAAATGTCGTTTATTGTTCAGATCAATAAAAGATCAACACAAATATCATCAGACGTTGTTGTCTAATGTAATTTGTAATTGTTCTTTTTCTTTAGGTTGGTCGTCACCAGCAACAACATCGCCGCGCCCGGTCTGGTTTCCCTCGCCAAAGCCGTGAATGCAAATCCTCATCTGATGAACATTTATATTTGGGGGAACCGACTCGAGGAACCGGTCTGTGTGGTGAGATCAGACGTCTCCTGTCCTGTATATTAAATACAAAACGCACAAACCGTGTCCGGGACTTAATTTATGATCTCATAAAATAAACTAGAGGTATAATTCAATCATTAATGGCAAACGATGGAATAGTGACAGCGCCCTCTGCTGTCACACACCCAATTATAGTCTCTGGACTGTGGGAGGAAATCGGAGAACCCGGAGGACACCCACACGGACACGGGGAGAACATGCAAACCCCGCACAGAGAGCCCCTTGATGTGAAGCGACAGCACTAATCACCCGATACAGGAATATTGATTTGATTCGTGAGTCGATTCGTGAGTCGATTCGTCGTGAATCGAGACATCCCGAGTGTACAGTACAGACAGTGCAGATCAGTTGCATCCTATAAACAAGTTTTGTTTGTTGGTTTGTTTATTTGACGCAGGCGTTCTGTAAGCTGATCGCAGACGGCCGGCTGTTGAAGGAACACACGGACGTTGTCCCCTACGAAGTGGACGGACGTCTGTACTTGGCGGAGTTCTCACACGGGACGAGACGACGTCACAGTCACACGCCGAGCGACACCGAACGTCCAGACACGCCGCCGGACTGTTGACTCGATTTTTATTTTAAATGCCGGGTTCTTATAGGTTGATTCCGGTTTATTGAACAGCAGAGGGCGCCACATTAAGCTTCATGCCATATTGCAGTGACCTCCGAAATTTGTTCATTATTTGGATCAATAAAAGATTGTAACAAATACAAATACAGCATTATTTTATTATTATTTGATTCTTAAAATCTTATCGTGAATCATTATATCGGACACAACAGAGTCTGGCCCGGGGGCCAATTGTGGCCCGTGTTCTAGCTTTCACCGAGCCGCAACCTCAATCATAACATCAATAATATTTGGCCAGTGAACAGATTTTTATCTCATAATAATAATTCTATGAATGTTGGGCCCCCATTTGATTTTTCACCCCACCAGATTTGTGGCCCTTTTCCTCCCAAAAGATTGGACACCCGTGGCATCGTGGGTAGAAGGTATCACAACATCCCGAACGTTATAGTAACTATAGTAACTGTTTTTTTTACGTATATTGCTTCTCCGTCTAATTTACATCCATGTGAGGAGCCGCCGTAAAATGTGATTAGTTTACACTGTTAAATTAGACAATATAACGGGTCCATATTCCCAGTGTGACCTCTACCCATCCGCCTCCGGGTCGTCGTCGCACTCCAGCAGTACGTTCCTCTTGCTGAGACTTTTCTCCAGCGTTTGTCTCTGGCCGGGCTCGAGAGTCCAGCGCCGCAGGGCCAGGCGGCGGAGCGAGAACATCCGGGGCAGAGCGTCCAGCGCGGCGGGGAACCACGGTGAGGCGCTGAGGGCCACGCGGGGCCGCAGACTGACGTCCAGCTCCTGCAGCTCGGTCAGGCCGGCGGCTTCTCCGAACAGCGAGACCCAACCACCGTCGCCTACGCGACTGTTATACGAGAGGTCCAGACGCTTCAGGTGCAGCAGGGCACCGCGCTTACGGGCGGATTCTGTATGTACAGGACCGGTCAAAAGTTCATGGACGCACCTTGTCAAGTGGATGGTTCAGAGAGAGAGAGAGAGATAGTGAGGACGTACCGAAATGAAGCACGTCCTCAGTGGTCAGGTCACAGCTACTCAGTCGGAGCTCCTCCAGTTTACTGCTGGCTTGGAGGGACTCGAAAAGACGACCCAGATGTTCCCCCACACACTTGTTCCAGGACAGGTCGAGGTTCTCCAGATGTGGAAGCGACTGCACGACACTGGCTAAGGTGCAGAAGCAAACCACAATAACTTTGTGCACTGTAGACGGTGATTCCCAGTAGATTCACCATGAGTAGTGATGGGCAATGATGTCTGAGTGCTTAAGGTACCCAGACCAGAAGGTCACCAGTTCAAGCCCCACACTACCAAGTTGCCACTGTTGGGACCCCTGAGCAAGGCTGTTAACCCTCCGTCTTAATTGTAAGTCGTTTTGGATTAAGGCGTCTGCCAAATGCTGAAAATGTGGGGCTTAAATTGGATCAGAACTCACGTTGAACAGCAGGGGGAGTTTTTTTTTTTTTAATCACAGCACAGTTTATAATAAAAAAAATTAAAATAATAATCATAATAATAATCAGTATCCAAAGAAATGAGTGCAGTATTTTAGTTTAAAGGTGTTTGGATGGTTCTAGTGCAAACGAACCTACCTAAGTCCAATCCTACCTAAAGCCTGGAACGTCTGGGGACTCAACCCACAGTTGTTCAGATGAAGCTTTTTTATCTTGGATGAAGGCAGGACAGGAAGTAAAGACTGAAGAACGTCGCCGATCTTTTTATTAGAGGACAAGTCCAGCTCTTCCAGCTCGGTCCAAACCGGAACAATCCGGACTGAAATAAAGAGATAAAGAGCAGCAAGGTTAAAAACAGCCAACATGGCTAACACAACGGACTGGTTGAGGTCAGTAAGTACGATTAGATTGAGGGAGAAAACTATATGAGGCACATAATAACGTAGATTAGGGTATTGATACGAGGGCACCCTAGGGTGCCAGATCTCTGTATGGCGTCTCTTCTCTAGTAAATGTTACTCACCCAGTGCTTGTATATCCTCCTCTGTTAGGCAGCAGAGATGCAGATCGAAGATCCTCAGACGTCTGATAAGAGACAGACTCTCGACCAATGAGGTCAAAGCACCGCCGGAGTCTTTATTCGAGGATAAATCGAGGTGCTCCAAGTCTGGTAATGACGCCATGTTCTCTCCTACTGGTGACGGGAAGCGAATAAGCTTTTTAAAAAATCACGGTGAAGTCAAACCTGCGGCATCTCTGACCAGGACGATGACCCGTGGTTGGGGTTTTTGGTTAGCGTACCCAGGGTAGCGACGCTCTGCCGATTCAGTCCGCACACACTAAGTTTCAGGGTCTTCAATCGTGGCGTGGAGTTCAGAGCGGCCGCCAGTCGTTCTATTCCCTCTGTTTCCGACAGCTGGTTATTAGACAGGTCCAGCACTTCGAGGCGTGGTAGCTGGAGGAGTGCGCCACCTGCAGGCCGTTATGCACAAAGCCAAAGGTGTTCAGGAAAAGTATGTTGTATTCGGGGCCGAAAGCACACTGGGGTGTTTTTTCTTTAATTGATTAACTCAAATTTTCAGTTTAAACAACAGAGGGCGCTAACACTGTTTTATTTTTAGGACATAAGAATGTAAAATCAGTATTTTTAAAAAGTGCACCCATTAAATAAATAAAAAACGTATCACTGGTATTAAATCGTATCGTCGTATCACATGGTTGCTTGATTGTATCGTTACATCTTTAACGCTGGCAGTCCAGACTTGCAGTGTAGAATATTTCGGTTCGAAAAGGTGATGCCTGTGTTTATTATTTCACTGGGGTGGGGGGATGCCTGCCTTGTAATCCTCATAAAGGTATGTGAGGGTTCTTTGCTCACCCAGTGCCACAGCGTCTGCTCCCGTGAGATGGCAGTCGACCAGGTGAAGTTCCTTCAGAGAGCTAACAAGGTGAAGATGTGAGGTTAGGACGTGGAGATGTGACCCGACACCAGCGTTCCAGGACAGATCCAGCACCTCCAGCGACGGGATACTCTCCAGAGCCTCGCCTGTGGTACAAAAACACACCTACGCATAACATTATGACCACTGTACGATTCCTGTAAGTTTCAACGAAACTGATTCGCGAGTGAATCGATTCTTTACGGGTCTTGGTATCGTTCTGGATGGTGATTCCGAGGAGCAGTGAGAACGTGCACTGGAAAGGTCATTGTTTTAGACGGACGTCTTACCCAGCGCAAGGAGATCCTGAGCAGTGAGTCTACAGCTGTTCAGCTTCAGGACCTTCAGCTTCCTCACGTGTTGTAGGTTGACCGTCAGGGCCTTCATAGAGCCCCCGAGCAGATCGTTCCACGAGAGGTCCAGGTGCTCGAGCTGAGCCAGGAAGGGCAGCAGAGTTCCTGTTGGATTTGGACCGAGATGAGGATTGGTGTGTAGCTGTGTGGGCTAGAACATGGATTAAAGAAACTCGACCACTTAGAAGATCAACTGGTGTTTGAGAAAGCATAACGTGAGCTGCAATACATAAACTGACCACAGTTTTACATGAGAAAGTGAACAGGGTGGGGGGGCGCTGTGGAGCAGCAGTTAGGATGAGATTGTTTTAGATCGATGAGGATTAGAAAGACAGCAGTCATGTTACGTGTTACATGGGTTTGTTAACGGGAACCACAGTTGCCACCGGGACACCCTGGTGAGGCTTTTGAATAAATGAGAAGGGGGCAAGAAGGAAATATGACGCCGCTGATTTCGATCTTTACCGAGCTCTACGAGATCAGTTGCCGTCAAGTCACAGTGGCCGAAATTTAAACTCTGGGCGTCTGGGGTCTTCCCGAGCTTCTGGATGAACTGTTTGACGCGCCCCCATCCGGCCACAGAGGAGACCTCCACGTCTCTGTCGTCTGTGGGGAGACAAAACAGGTTGTTAGGCCACCGCACAAAACTAATTAAGGGTACGACTGTTCCAGAAACGTGTCTGAGGCATTTCTGGATGTTCCAACAACATGTCCACTATTATCCATGGATATTACCTGCCCCGGGTGTTATTCTATCTTTCCCTTCAGTACTCTCGGTAGTCTCCGGGATGCCATCGTTCTTCCTCTCGTTGCTCTCAGAGGGGCGGAAGAGACGACCGATGGATGGCTTCTTCCGCTCGGTGAAGGAAGCTTTCCTTCGGATCTGGTTCATTATCAGGTCCAGAGGAGACCTCTTCTGCTCTGGTGGACGTTAGATCAGAAAATAAGTTCATATACGTCTTCAGGCTGTACTACTAGCGTTGAGATGATACTGGGAGTTTGCATGTTCTCCCAACGTCTGCTTGGGTTTCCTCCGGGTACTCCGTTTTCCTCCCACAGTCCAAACACATGCGGTCGAGTTAATTAATTGAAGATAGTGAAAAATGTTGTGTGTGTGTATGTGTGTGTGTGTTTGTGTGTCCCTGTACCCTGCATCTGACTGGCGACCTGTTCAGGTGATTAGTGTATTAGGTGTCTTAACACCTAAAACCATGTAAAAGTGAGCAAGTTAATTGGATGAATTAACCTCTTTGAATAAAATTGAGGTTAGAAATGTCAATGTAAATCTATTCCTGTATTTATAAAAATATGAATGTTTGTATAATTCTATAAATGTTATATAAATATGTAGTTAGTCCAACGTACCTGCTTCCATGGTTGCCGCCCAAATCACCCCAGACGAAATTTTCCAACTGAAAACCGTTTAAAAAATCCAAACAATTTAGGAAAGAGGTTAAAAACGACTCGAAAAGGTTAAACTTTTAATCTAAATAAAATAAACTTAGACCTGAGCAGTCTTCCACTTCTGTCGGAGCGAACAGGATCTGTTTATATCCTCATGCACAGTTTGTTTACATTTCCAGCGTCGCACTTGAACGCTGCATTTTCAGCAGGTCGGAACTGTTTGCTTTTGTCTAAAGTGTTTTAGGTCCACCTTATTTTTATAGTTTTACACAAATCACGAGTCAAATGTGAATGAATTATCACTAAAATTTGAACAATAAATAAACAAACACATCGTGAATGACTGAAGTGAACTTTGGTTTTACTGGTAAGAAATCATTTACAAAGTCAACCGACTGACTGGAATGCTTCGTTCAAGTGACCCCGAGAACTGATTCTATGTTCTCTCAGCTTAAAAATATGATTTAAAATTAAATACCTGGTTTAAACCCCACTATGGGTAAACTGGCACTGCTGCCCACTCTCAATAAGACCCTTAATTCTAAATTATCCTTTACTTGTATTATTTTATATTACAATTACTTAACTTGGTAATTCATTTGGTTTCTGAGCTTTAGCATTAAGCATTCTTCCTACATATAACTGATGTTTCTATAAGAGACTTTTGCACGCAATATGTGTTGATATATATATATATATTATACGATTAGGTACGTATTCAATTGCTTTGGCAAAAGTTGCTTATTGCAAGTAATGTCAGTAAAGCTGCTTTACATAGAGAGACAGATAGACGGGTAGAAAGAGACGGTGAGAGATAGACAGAGAGTGAGACAGATCGACAGAAGACACAGCGATGGTGAGAGACGGACAGAGAGAGAGATAACGAGAGATACAGAGATAGTGAGAGACAGATCGACAGGCACAGACATAGTAAGAGACCGATGGAGAGACAGACACAGACAGCTAGAGACGGATACGGTGAGAGACAGAGATAGCTATAGACAAACACACAGAGACATAGACAGAGAGAAAGGGACAGCAATAGACACAGAGAGACAGACAGACAGCAATAGATACAGAGAGACGGAGAGACACAGAGATGGCTATAGACAAACACACACAGACATACAGAAAGGGATCATAGACACAGAAATAGACAGATACAGATAAAGACAGACGGCGAGAGACACAATGAGAGCTATAGACAAACACACAAGGACAGAGAGGCAGATAGACACCGAGAGAGAGACAGACGCTGGCAAGATGTGTCGACTAATACGTACTTGATAATAAAATTGTGCTGATGGTTAAATAAGTCAACAAAGCGACTGAATTGTGCACTAAATTGTTTTTATTGTTAACCCCAAATGATAAATTAGAAAGTCAAACCTGATGCAATGACATACAAACAAAAACCCCAAAAAAGCTCTCGGTCACCATCCAAACACAAACAACGGCTTTGAAAAGGGGTGGGAAAAGAAACTGAAAACACATGATCATATATAACGATACGAAATAAACGCCGTAAAAACTCTTTTTTAATATTGATATATATTTATATCGATTTAATATTAGACATGCATCTGTCATCATGAAGGGGGAGGGGAAGCCAATAACACTTAGCCCATAAGCAGCATAGAAACAGCACAGAGGTAATCAGAGCTCAGCCTCCCGAAATACTCGGTCTTTATCTCAATCAGTCCATACTGTAGAATAAACCGACACACAGCTTATATACGGGTTCATCTGAGGTAGCAACAAAGTCATCAGCTCTGTCCCAAGTGTCCAAGTCCTCCGAGGAGATGTTAGGGGTGGGTGGGGGATACGTTCCCTCTGATTGTCGAAATGTTCCAGCTTTTGTTTCGCCTTGCATCGCGTTCGTCCGTTCATTTGAAAACAAATCCTGCTGTCGGTCAGAAGGCCGGACAAGCGTCGGCGAAGTTCCTATCGTAAATATAAACCAGATCTGCTTCTTGTTTGTTTTTAACAATCGATTATAACTTGTTTGCCAAGAAATGAAGCATCTACATCGGAGCGTAATAAAATCTCATGTACACTTATAAGAAATATTTCATACAAAAAAACAAAACACGCTTATATAGTGAAATCTTTTTTTCCATGTTTAAATATTTATATTTATATATATTTATTTATAGAGAGAATTCGTAGCGTGTAAACTCAACTTGGTTAACATATTAATATTCAAATCCATATTATTATTTCGCATACGTACATGCATAAGCCGACGTTCTTGATACTTTGTACATTCGGACTGTGCATAAATATGGAAAAGAAATGCAGCCAGCAAAGAAAAGTCTCAAAGGTGCACTAATTCGAAATGTAATGGTGCGGAATGTGGGGCGGCACGGAGCGAACCAGGTCCTGCGATCCATCCCCAAACAGGGAGCGCTTGCGTGTGTGCATGTGACGTGCGTGCGGGTCGATCGGAGACACTGAATTTCCCTGTAGGTGTGTGTGTGTGTGTGTACATACAAATAAGGGTTCTATCTCTGTGTGTGTGTGTGTGTGTGTGTGTGTGTGGAATATTTCGACCTCAATCCATTTCTATTTGTTTATAAGCCTGTATAAAGCTCTGCCGTCTGGCCTGGCTTGCCAGTCGCGTCTCAGAATCGGGCAGCTAGGTTCTTGAAGCGATCAGATGGTTGCCACCCAGCGTGATGTCATAGAAGGCAGGTCTATATATTCCAACGTTATTGTTGTATCTTGGTTCAAGTGTGTGAGTCCAGCATTTAATCCCTTCTATTGCACTTTCCATCCTTGAATTACGTGTGTGTGTGTGTGTTTTATTATTTAATGACCCGCCCAGGAAACGGCACAGAATTGTACGAACTTGCCGAACAAAGTGGCGTATCTGTGTCGATCCGATTGGCCGTGTCTCCCGTCCCGGTGATCCCACAGAAGGCTCCGGATTAAAAGCGATATTTAATGACACTCTGTGTGTGTGTGTGTGTGTGTGTAGACTTTACGCTACCATGTGTGGCAGCATGGCTCTTCTATTCCTATGTCATGTAACGTGTCGCAATGATGGGGAGTGAAATCTTAGCGTACCTTTAAGCGTTTAGTATTCAAACGAAAACAAATCGTCCGCTGCCGATAACGACGTTTATTAGTAAAACAATAAATACGTTCATGAACGAGGTCACATGACAAACGATTCCACAAAATGGTTTTTTTTTCGCTTCCCTTTTTCAAAAAACAAAAACAAAACAAAACAGTAGTCGGACTAGAAAACGTCGGTCCACATGCATTAACACAAAAACTGCATACAAAGAAACGCCTCATGCTCTCCGTCGATATTATAATAATCTGTTTTTTTCCCATCGTGCTGAGAAAACATCTGTACACCCCCCCTCCCCCCCTCCAGGAGTCTACGCGTTCGGAGACATGAGGACGTCGCCGGAGGAGCTGGAGAGCGGGCTGTCCATCGTGGATGAAGGTACCGACTCTTTCATCTGCTGTTTGAGCTCGGCGATGATGCGCTCCAGCTTCTCCCTGGCCTCCTTCTCGCGGCGCAGCTCCTCCTGCAGCTCCTCCCGGTCCTCCTCGGCTCGGTCCAGCCGCTGACGGAGTTCTGACAGCTGCGTGGGAGAAAGCGCGGTTAGAATCGGTTCGACGCGGCACCAGTACCAACTTCTCCATGACCCTGTTGCCGGGTTACCGCCGGTCCTTTGAGAGACCTTCTGATATCAGTCGAGGATAAAATGTTCACTCTGTAGTTGAGCGAATATATCCCACTTACGGTACCCTCATGATATATAAACACTGTGCGAATACACTAAACACCTGAACAGATCGCTAGTCTGTTGCACGGTACAGAGACACACACACACCCCTCACAGCAAGAAGTCCCGGGTTCGACTATTGGGTAGAAGCTCTGTCCTTCTGTGCGAAGTTTGTACATTCTCCTCATGTTCGCGTGGGTTTCCTCCGGGCGCACCGGGTTTCCTCCCACAGTCCAAAAACATGCATGTGTTGCAAATTTAAGATATGCAATTGCCCGTAAAACATGACGTTGATTTAAAGCAAACAAACCGAGTGCATGTTTTTGGACTGTGAGAGAATTGAACATGGGTGTATTTATAACAAAGATATTCGTGTGTGTTGTTTGTTATAGTTTCACATTCGAACATTTTGTATTAAGAACAACTTTAAAACCTTTTCCATTCATAAACTACATGTCATGACTGGCGCTACCCAACAGGGGGCGGTAGTGACCACCACCGAGCTCCTTCTCTGGGTCACGTGTCACACGTTTCTCCTGCAGTGCAGAACAACGTCGTTCTGTATTTCGCTTTCAGTCTTATAAAGGGGGGGGGGGTTACGGAATCGATTGAGGTGGAACCGGGTTTGGGGTTTTAGTTGGCGTGATCCGACACACACCTGTGTGTGTGTATGTGTATGTGTGTGTGTTTGTGTATATGTGTGTATTTGTGTCTGTGTGTGTCTGGGACTGCGTGTGTGTGTGTGTGTGTGTGTGTGTGTCTCGGTGTGTGTATATGTGTGTGTCTGTGTTTGTGTGTCTGTGTATATGTGTGTGTGTGTGTGTGTGTGTCTGTGTATATGTGTATATGTGTGTGTGTGTGTGTGTTTGGGGTTGGGGGGTACGGGTGCAACGTGCCGTTTTCAGACACACCACGACAGAATCGTGTGTCACGGAGGTGAACGGACACTACATATGCCGTCTGGGTTTTCTCCGGGCGCTCCGGTTTCCTCCCAGAGTCCAAAGACATGCAAGCAAGGCTAATTCGAGGAGACGAAATTGTCCGCGAGTGTGTTTGATGTGACTCGTGTATCGTTTGAAACGTGTCTGATGAATGACAATTAAATCAAGAATGCTTGTAATTTGTGCATCTGGCAACCCGTGATAGCTGTAACTAGTACCTGCGCGGTGTAGCGACTCTCCTGCTGCGGCTCGGCCCCCGCCGACTCCCGGCACCTGCATCCCTGCTGCTGCCTCAGCTGCTCCAGTCTGCATTTGAGCCGCCGCTGCTCCTCCTGCACCTCCCCCAGCCTCTGCGCGTGCTCCAGCTGCACCTCCCCCAGCTTCTGCGCGTGCTCCGCCTGCGCCGCCTCCAGCTCGCCCGCCTCCACCTTGCGCAGAGCCTGCAGCTCCTGCTCCCAAGGGCACACCAGACGAGGAGGTCAAACTTTTTTGGTCGTTTGTTTTTTTTTTCTTTTGGCGCATCGTACCCGAGGACGGTCGTACGAGGGCGTGTACGGAGGCGCGATCACGCTAATGTGGGTGGAGCCTGCACCTTCACGCCCCCCTTAACTCCATCTAGGAGGTCAAGCGTTCGCTGCCATCGGCTCGCAAAAAATCTTTTAAGCTTTATTAGTTACCTTTTTTGGGGGGGGGGGGCGTCCTGGACACCCCTTCACTAACGGAAACGCGAACGTTTCGATTTTCTCGATTCTTGGTGTTATTAAAGACTACAAACCTTCTCCAGCTGCTGCTGCTTGAGGAGCGTCGACTGCAGCTTGTCGTGTTGAGAGTTGTACATCTGAAGCACCTCCACCACCGTGCTGTCCTTGCTCTCCTCGTCCGGCCGGCCGCTCGGAGACTTCTCGCGCGCCGGCGTTTCTATGGAAACCCGGGGTCGCTCGGCCGAGCCGCTGTGCTGCGATTGGCCGCCGGGGCATTTTGTTTTCTTCACCCCTGGAGAACAAAAAAAGAACCAAACACACAAGACAAACAAACACATGTTTTAGCTAGAAGTGTAAGACATGACGTAAATAAACATGTAAACAAAGAAACGATGGATGTAAACGATCAAATCATCCTGACCTGCGACGGCGGACATCTTGGATTCCTGATCGTCTGGTCTCTTTACATCCTGGTTCTTGACGTGGGGACGCCTCGTCTCGGGGTCTTTCTCCGAACCCGGGACCCCGCTGGAGCCGCTCATCTTATCTTGCATGTAAAAGTACCAACTACGAAGGATACATGAGATATTATAAATCATTTCATACTGCTGCCCATACACACACACACACACACACACACACACACACACACGCCGAATGAATGGAAAGTTCCGTGATTGGATGGTTATTGGTTCAGTGCCTCAGTTGCTGTGTGTATGTGATGACACGCTCTACCCAAGATGCACTATGATTAAAAATTTGAACTTGAATAGCCAGCAGTAAGCAGCGCCCTCTACTGTTTAGAACTCGATAACGATTCCTCAAACGGGAGAGTTTGATTCGTGAATCAAGTGAATCGATTCGTGCCTTGCTTAGTCATTCTCTGTCTAGAACCCTAAAGGTCCTATAGGTGTGTGTGTGTGTGTGTGTATGTGTGTGTGTGTGCCCCCTGCCCTCCCCCCTCCGCCCACCCCAGTCCAGGATGTTACTGTGTTCCTTGTAACATGTTACCTTTGCCACATGTGTTCGAGTTGTCTGGGATCCTCCTTCAGATTGGCGAGCAGACACGGTTCGAACGCGTACGCCGGCACGCCGGGCGCCTGCGCGCGTGGGAGAGGAGAGAAGAAAAAGGACGACGTTTAATGGCGTCTGGTTCCCGTCATGGCGGGAACATGATGCGTCTCTTCTGCCTTACCTTCCCCTCGGAGGCGAGTCGGTCTTTCCCAGAACAGAGATTGAATCCTTCTTCTAGTCGAGCGCTTTCCTGTAAGACAGAGATGGGGGGGCGGGGTAAGGTTGGGTAGAGTGTCAGCGTGGCGCGACATGGCACGGTCCTTTACGGCAGGTTGAGTTCCTGAAGGCCCCATCAGGGGGCCAGAGGAGTAAAAATGTCTACCCACGCCACCCTGGGATCATATATTCCATTCTTAATTTATTGGTATGCATATTTTTTATTTTAGTTCATACAATGATGGTGAATCGGACTTGGGCGCCTTTATGACATGGCACGTGACCGTCTGATTACTTCCTGTTGGTAGCGAGAACCAGGCCGGGGGGGCCTTGGTGAACACGACTGACGCTTCCCCTTGAGATATTTATATCTGGATGTGAATCTAACACGCCCTCGGATTATTATCGGGCCACAGACGGGCCGCACGGTTCAGTTTACGTCTCCGAGAGCGTCGACAGGAACTGCAGCTCGAAGCATTTTCCGCTGAGAGGCATTTGTGTGTGTGTGTGTGTGTCGTCTGGGGCGCGTCACGTGCTTCCCGTGGCATGCGGGCTCCAGACGATTTACGACATGCGGCTGGACCAGACCGGGTCGCTCTGTCTGAGCGTTAGAGGACTCGGCTTATCTGAGTGACCTCAAGAGCGGAACGGTCGGGCCGCCGCCGCCGCCCTGCCCGTCTGGCCTTCCTGTCGCGGCGGTGAGATCAACGTTGATGGAGATGCGTCACCCTTTCAGACGCCCCGGACGCTTTCGCCAGACTGTCTGTGATTAGTCAGACTGGCGTGATTAAAGTCGCCGTGTGAAAGTGAAACTTTCTCAGTTTCAGAGGAGGAATCCAATTCATGATAATGCGTGATGGCTGACAATTGTTGGCCCCGGGGCCCATATAAATAGGGACAGTTTACGCGCGTGCGCCTGAACAAAAAAGACGCGGCACAGTGATCTGTTTTTATGTGTCTTCGGTAGAATATGTATCCACACACACACTTGATTATTTCTATTTACACTGTAATTAAATATGTATATATATATATATATGTGTGTGTGTGTGTGTGTGTGTGTGTGTGTGTATGCCCTAGCTCTAGCCAATCGTGTTTGCTCGTAGGTGTCTGGCATTCTAACAGCACCTCTGGGGATTCTCACCCACGACGATCTCGGTGTTAGCGAGCGGAGTTTAGCGCGTCCATCTGTTGTTATTGACTTGACATATTTAACCATCGGGATGTAAAATACGACAACGAAGAACAAAAAACAAACAATAAATAAACCGAAAGTGCCGAACGGGTCCGTAATGTGAACGTGCGCCCTGCCGGACTCGAGCTCTATGGACTCTTTGTGTAGAACATCTGCAAGTTCAGGGGGGCGTCGGCCAACACAGCTGGAACATTCTTTAAATATTTGATTCCGTTTACGACCTTCTGCCATCGAATGACTTGAACATGAAATTTAAGGCAAATTGTTTGTTTTTAACTCTGAGAAGATTCTGTTTGTTTGTTTGTTTGTTGGGGGGGGGGGGTCAGAAAAATATGGCCCAAATATTATTTGTTAATATCTTTTATTTATCTAAACAAGTTTTATTTCTGAGCAAATCTGTCACCGCTTCGAATCACTTGAGTGAATCGATTGGTATCGATTCTTCTGGTATCGTTCCGACGACCGATTTATGAGAATATATTTTTTATTTTATTTGTAAAGGGTGCGCTGGATCAGACGGCGCACAACCCAGCGCGCCTTCCTATGCCTTGGCGGCGTGCCAGGTACAAATGTCGTGGTTTTATTATTATTATTTTTTATTATTATTATTCTTCGGGGACGTGTTACGTCTGTCTGACACTGAGAAGCGGCCCTAACGGACGCGGCGGGCGCCACTTTTTAGGTTTTCCGGGGCGGATGTTATGTCTGTACTGATTACGTGCTGCCGGTCTGTCGGCTCCGATGTCTGGTTGTGAAGCGGCGGTTCGTCGGCGCTCTCCGGTGTTGGCGGTGTTTAGTCTCCGGCTGGGTCTGTTATATAATGAGATGGAAATCCAGCGGGTGTTCCGAGAGCCCGTTGGTCGGGGGAGGAGGCCGGGGCCGGCGGCTCACACCACGATTGGCTAGAACAGGAACTCATGCGGGGTGAATGGAGGGCCTGAGACGGGGGAGCGGAAAGCTGCAGGGCGCATGTGACAGTCTGTCCTGGCTTTTTTTCTCTCCTTCCTCTTTCTCTCTCTCTGTCTGTCTCTCTGTCTGTCTCTGTCTGTGTGTGTGTGTGTGTGTGTGTGTGTGTGTCTCTCTCTCTGTCTCTCGCTCTCTCTGTCTCTCGCTCTGTCTCTGTGTGTGTGTCTCTCTCTCTCTCTGTGTGTGTGTCTCTGTGTGTGTGTGTGTGTGTGTGTGTCTCTCTCTCTGTGTGTGTGTGTGTGTCTCTCTCTCTCGCTCTCTCTCTCTGGCTCTCGCTCTGTCTGTGTGTGTGTGTGTCTCGCTTGCTCTCTCTGTCTCTCTCTCTCTGTCTCTCTCTCTCTCTCTCTGTCTCGCTCTCTCTCTCTGTCTGTCTCTCTCTCTGTCTCTCTCTCTCTCGCTCTCTCTCTCTCTCGTGCTCTCTCTCTGTCTGTCTGTCTCTCTCTGTCTCTCTCTCTCTCTCTCGTGCTCTCTCTCTCTGTCTCTCGCTCTCTCTCTCTCTCTCTCTGCACGTCTCTCAGTTCTTTCCTCGCCGTGTCTCTTTTTCCGATCGCTCTCTTTCCCACCCACTTCCCTCCCACGCTCTCGGCCCTGTTGCCGTGGTTCCTGCTGTTTATGCAGACTCGGAGGACATCCAGGCGACCCTGACCGAACAGCGCTGCGGCTTCCTTCGGGAAGACGGGAAGAGGGTGGTGGTGGTGGTGCTGGAGAAGGGGGGAGGGGCGGTGCCGCCAGCGTACAACCCCGATTCGGCTTCGGTGCTGTTTACTCCTGTTTCAAAATATTTATAGCCTGCCGCAGGGACGCGTCTGGTCCGGCCGACACGTCCCGTCCCCGCACACAACGTCTTCTGATCGAGATTTTTAATAAGAAGCAATAACGTATACATTGTCATGACGACGGCAGGCATTTAGATTGACATATGGTGACTTCATAAGATACATGACATGATAAACGTCAACCTGGAGACGTAACGATGCACTCGCTACATGAATCTTATTTCATCATTATAATTATTTCCTTTTATTACGAAATAAAATCAAACATTAATATGTTTTATTATTTATTTTTTGGTTAGCTTTTAATTATCGAAAACATGAATCCACGTTTATTTCTACGTACGTCATCCGAAGGACGCCATTTCAAACCTAACTAGGTTGCTCCTGTTGGGCCCTTGAACGAGGCCCTTAAACCCCCGACTGCTCAGACTGGAACTGTAAGTCGCTTTGGAGACGCTAAAATCCTCTGCTAAATAACGATCTGCTTGAAATGAACCGTAATTTGGAGGAAAGAGGCCGAACCTGGCAACCAGGTGTTTGCCGACTGTGACGTCAACCGGGTGACCTGACGATCGAACCGAGGCTCCGTATATATTTTTAAGATATATATCGCGAGTATTAATCTTTTCAAAAATGATCCCCCACCCCCCCTCGCCACACACACACACACACACACACATATATAATATCTATGAAAGCTAACACTTACCAGATGTTGATTGGGGTCTAACGCGATTGCGCTGAACTTGAGTTTCATGGCCTCCAGCAGCTGTTGGAGTTTCTCCTCGTCGACCGTGTCGAGGTACCTCCTCCCGAGCTGCAGGTAGCACCCCCACTTAGCGGAGTCGAAGCCCCAGTGACACGTGCGCTTGTCGGGCTGCCGGTGCGAGTGCATGACGAAGCGTTGGGGGCAGAAGAGCTGCCGGCACTGCGAGCACCGGATGCACGGGGTGCTCGGACTGGTGTACAGACGGGGCACGAACAGGCCCTGACATTTCCCCAAGCACTGATGCTCCACCCAGAATCCCCCGGCGTCCTCGGCCTCCCGGTCCTCTTCGTCCGGCCTCCGGTGGTCCTTCGGTGACCCGGGTAGGACGTTCTCTCCCGGGTGCAGTAGGGTGTTGCAGAGCCGCTGGGCATCGGTGAGCGTGATCAGGCCGCAGGACGGCGCCCCCGCTGGGAGGACACCCAGCACTTTGAGGACGTGCAGCTGAGAGGCATTGCAGCGGGAGCAGTAGACGTAGAGCTGGTCGCAGACGGCGTTGATCTGCTGCAGCGAGAAGTCACGCAGGACCGTATTTAGGACCTGCGGCAGGCACAGGCGCAGCTCGCCACCCACCGAGAAGCAGGAAATGGACTCGCCCTCCAGGCTGCACAGGACCAGCTCCGTTGAGCTGTCCGGAGGCACCAGTAAGGGTCCGACCGCCACGTTCCCCTGGGCGAGACAAGGGGCCAGCTTTTCTTGGCTGTACTGACCGGAGAACGCAGCAGGGCCGCCCAGAGAGCACTGGCTGCTCAGAGTGAACTGGGCCAAAGTGTGCCTCAGGGCCGGGCTCAGATCCAGGGCGCCGTCCCGCCCATCCTTTCCCTTGGAGATTTGGTGGTAGCCAAGATACGGCGAGTCCTTCTCCACGTGCTCGGTCTTTATGACGGTAGGCTTTCCCTCCGAGACCTTTTTGCAAGATAGGTTGAGTGCGGCCATGACGCGCTTTTTGATGGGGGCCGCGTCGATGGACCTCTCTCGCATCAGCCTCTTGACCGGCTTTCTCAGAAGAGTCTGGTCCTTCTCATGGTGTAAGTGCTTGTTCTGGACCATCGCCATTTTGTCAGGGGAGGCTGGGATATTAATAAGTACTCGTGATAAACCAGGTGGACTCAAGTTGCGGCTCTGGATTCGAGTCTTTTTTTTATTGGCTGAGAATCATTCTGTTGAGCTGAACTTCAAACGCCAGGAAGGGATCTGTATAAAATAAGTTACAAAAATATTTTTTAAAGCATTTGGTCATCACACAGGGCGGCTCAGACATGCTATCACTGTTAGCCTGCGTCCCTAATCACATACGGTCATTACGACTATGATGTCACTTGACTAGAAATGCTCCGCACCGCTCAGAAGGGTGTGAGCGTAGGCATCTATGGCATCACTCGATGTCACCAAATGGCTTAGTGGTTAAGGCTAGAGACCAAAAGGGTCGCCAGTTCAAGCCCCTCTATGACCAAAGTTCCTCAGATCAATGCCCTTCACCTTCGATCGCTCAAAATGGCGTTCTCGTGTAACTGTAAGAAGCTTAGGATAGAAATGTAGAGACATTAGGTCTGTAGCGTCTGTAGTCGAAACCCCAAATTGTGGCGTTTGTAGATCTAGTTCTGCCAAATCCTGCTCCTTTATAATAGAAACTTCTGCTCAAATACACGTTGTTTTTTTGTCTCGGCCCCTGAGGCACAAACAACTGTTTAAAAGAGTCATTACAAGACTTCAGACGGGCGAGTGCAGACAGACCCTGTGGTTTCGTCCTTCAGCTCCGTGTAAGTCTTCGTGACTCTGGGCTCATATTCGACTCGAATGTCGTGGCTCCGGTGTGGAGCAAAGATACCTGAGAGAAGACTGCAGAGGGTCCGGAATATTCTTGAGCATTCTGTCTTGTCTTGTATCGATCTAAAACACCGTCGGCAGGCTTCGCTGAGTGTGAGTCAGGCAGTTAGCACCTTTTCCCACAACCGTTTATCTGTCATATGATGCCTACTCTGCCTGGCAAAAATAAATAAATAAAATAATGATAAATCCTCCAGGAGTTCGTTCAAGTAAACCCGGGAATCTGGGGGTAAAGTATTTTAGTAGGAAGGTTTGTTTTTGCTCAAGGGTACAACAGCGTCTCCTTGGCAGAACCAGGATTTGAACCGACGACCGGTCTTCCAGTTTATAACCCCGGTCCATACACACCAGACTCCGACTGTCTACCCCACCTGATACAATCGAATAGATACGTGATGGTAACGATGCACCAAGAGACGAGGAAAGATTTTCATTTAGTTTATTCGTTTTTGTTTTGCCTAGTTTGTACCTACCGTAGTAATTGTTTTTAAAAAACATGCATTTATTAGATCGATATGAAAAGAGCAGGAATACATTGTTTACTTAATAAAACGTTGTCGTGACACGTCTCTGAGTTCCTTTTGTTGAAAAAATAACCCTAAAGCATGGTATGGTGAAGAAAGTCGAGTGACATTGTCTCGTTGCATGCGTGAGTTCGCCGATGGTGAATGCTTGCTCATGTTTATTGTCGCAGTATTTTAGAAACAGCACTTTCGTATCGCCGCGTGGACTTTGAGCACCAGCAGTCTGGTTATGAATGGCCGTGTGATAGCATCATGGGAGTGGGAATGGTGTGTGGGTGGGTGGAGGGTTCCTTTTCTTTCCACCCACCCCCCTCCCCCTACCTTCCCCATTTACATGTTTCTAGAGGCAGGAAGCCATACAGAGAAGGGCGACGAACTGTTTTGCTTTCGCTGCGTTTTTTTTTTTAACAGTCAAATAACTTCTCATGCAAAAGGCGGGTTCCAGTTCTGTCGTTCTGTAACCTGCCACTTCCTCCGGTCACAAAGGCGAACCGATACGTAATGGCGTCGAGGGTGAAACTAGGATCTGTCGGTTGAACCCCCAACGATCAGACGTGGACCGAAATCTGTAACAACTAGGAAAGTCCGACCCGACGCGCCATCGCGTTTCATTCTGTGTAATAAACCAGAGGAATAAAGTCATTTCAAGAACGTCTTTCTGAAACGAGGACAGTTCCCTTCATAGGGCGCCTTAGAACTAGATTAAACGTCTACAAAATACACGAACAATCTTATAAGTCTAAGTAAAACATTGTGTCATAATGGCGTAATGTATGAACTCTCTCTCTCTCTCTCTCTCTCTCTCTCTTTGGGATCCATGCAGTAAATTATAGTGGATAAATAATTCGCCGGTGCTCAGTCCAACTTTCATAATTCCTTACATCCTTTTTATAGGGGTCAGTCTTTCCAAGACTTATTGTTACAAACGGTCACAATAAGGTAATAAACGAGTAATAAGGACTTGGATTAGACCTCGTTGAGGCACGAGTGAGACTCCTGGACGCTCGGAGGTTTTGGAAATATTTTCTTACACCGGATTCATTTAAGCTGTAGTCTGGATGAGTAAGCAGAAGGTTGCTGGTTCAAACCCCAACACTGCTTGTATTGTCACTGTAAGCCGAACTCGATGGGCAAACGGCACACAGATGGGCGAACGGGAGGAAATCGGACCCACGTGTACCCAGGACCTCCTTGCCATAGCTTATGGTATACTGGCAGTGCTATTATATTATACCGGATTCCCAACCCTGATACAACCCTCCCTAATTATCCTGGGTTGAAATCGACACTAGAAGGCAACTATAGGAAAATTCGGCGTCTCTAATTACCCTTGCTGCACGTTTCGGGAACAGGAAACCAGAGCTCCCGGAGGAAACCTGTCTGGGGAACCTTCTTGCCGTGAAACCACGTACAGAAAATGTAAAACTGTAGTTAGAGAGCCGGGATTGTGATCGGAAGCTTGCCGGTTCGAATCCGAGCGTCGACTGAAGTATCGCTGAGCAAGGCGTCTAACTCTTAACTGGGCATGGGGTATGTTCGCTCACCACTGCCCCCTAGCGTGTGTAAATATGCTTTCTTATTCACTACAAATTCAGTCGTGATTATGAGTACAGTATTCGAAATGATCACGGTTCACGGTTCCATTCCAACGGAATTCTTTGTGCACCCCGGATTGTTTGAGAACTGGAGCGCACCGGGTTAAGGGTCTCGCTCCAGGACCAATCGGTGGTTACGGAGCAGAGCCGGGATTTGATACCTCCAAGTCTCCCACCCAGACTTGGTCACCGGATCATTCGGAATAAGATTCGGATCAAAACTCTCGGCACTCGGGTTTTCGTCACCGCTCCTCGAACATGAGTCACAAACAACAGGAGTAACTGCGAGTGCCAGACACGCCACCACCCCCACCATCCAACCACCCCTACCTACCACCCCCACCCCTCTGTTCCTGCGTGGGACTGTAGGCAAGTCAGTCCTACCCCAACCAAAAAAAAAAAAAAAA
>JAOUQU010193895.1:0-14271 GCA_028566735.1 Ammoglanis amapaensis | reverse complement strand
CATTTCTAGCTGCATTTTTGTGATCATGCTTTATTGTGATCTGCGGCAGCCCGGCATTAAAGGTAAAACTTCACAAAAATGTATCCCGGTAAAAATGGTATTTTTAGTCGACTATTAGTCGATTAGTTGGAGTAAATGACGACCTCTGGTCGATCAGCAAAATCCTTGGTTGTGGACAGCCCTAGATCCTATATAACAGTTAGTTGGATGATCTAAAAAATAGTCGAGTTAACGTCCAGCTCTGCATGACTGTAGTCAGTGCTGTGTTCTCTTTGCCATAGAAATGATGATTTATCTATAAAATAGTGGATGATCCTTGTGCTAAGAAGGGGGATGAAAGTAGCATCTAATTACAGTTGAACCTTCTTAATGGCAGCATAATTAGAGAACAGCTCACTGGTGAAAAGTGTCGAGTTTTGTACAGCACCAGAGTCGTACCACTCTTACCCCTAGTGAGCAACAATAAAGCTGTCCACAATGGGAGGTCTATTATTGATCATGTACATTTAAGATCTCTATTTCTCAATATATCTATCAATCTTACTGCTCTTTCAGCAAGGTGAAGCGAGGCATGTACCACTTAACAAAGGCCCTGGCCCTGCTTGAGATAAAGGGCCTGGTTGCTAATCACTGGCCTTGAACTACAGGAAATTGCTTGTTCTCAGCATCCCCTTCGGCATCGGAGCAAACCTTTAATCAGTGTAGGGATGAGCTCGGTCTGTAGCCAAGAAATGGGAGGGTAAATTCTCAGCTGCTAGTAAGAAGAACTAAATGTCATCTGAGATAAAGGAGCTCTTTTGGTTTTGTTGGTATTTTATTGGAATGCCTCAAGTGTTTAAGACTAGTAAAGTAAAGACTAAACTGCTTTATTACTAGATTAAAATTAAAATAGACCATTTTAAAAAGGTCTAAAAACATGTATTTAGCAAGTGATTGTTGGAACAGTTTTGTTCGCTGACACGGTGACTTAATGGTTAACACTGTCACCTCACAGCAAGACGTTCTGGGTATGAATCTCAAGGGTTTCTGTTAACACAGTTTGTATGTTCTTTACATTTTCAGCAATTAGCAGATGCCTTTATCCAAAGCGACTTACAATTACAATAATACATTGTTTACATTAATTTTTTTAAACAATCAAGCATTAAGGACCTTGCACAGAGGACCCAACATTAGAAACATAGTGGTAGTGTGGCTCTAATCAGTGACCCTCTGCTCCCTAGCACAGTTGATTAACCACTAAGCTACCACTGCCTACTTATCAATACATCAGTCTATCATACACATTATTATTTGCAGAATTGTCACACTTATTTCCAAAAAGGTGGCACTGTGGTTAAACATGTAGCAGTGTTGCCTTACAGCACGAAGTTCTTGAGATCCACAGCTACGCCGATCCAGATCTTTCTGTGAGGAGTTTGCATGTTTTCACAGTGATAATACTTTATTTTACTTTCACAGTTCAAAATCGTGCAGATGAGGTAAATGGGGGATGCAAATTTATCCATAACTGTGTTTCTGTGATGTTAGAAAAAGAATTAATAAAGAAATATTTATGAAGAAGTTGGAATATTGTGTAAATTGCAATAAAAACAGAGCTAATTCTATTCAACTTTAAATAAGAGATAAATATAGAACAGCTCTTCAACGTGTTTATAAAAATTAAATTTGAAAAAGCTTGGCCCATGGTCGTGTTAACTGTTGTGTGTGTGTGTGTGTGTGTGTGTGTGTGTGTGTGTGTGTGTGTGTGTGTGTGTGTGTGTGTGTGTGTGTGTGTTTGTGTGTGTGTTATATTTTCACTGATGCTCCCATTTACCTTGACAGATGTTGACTGTTGCATCTTTTACAAATATAAAAGATGATGATCCTTTATGTCACTGGCATGGACAACGTCCATTTGTCATTGTCTCAGTCCATCAGACCACAGAATTTGTATTGTCTTTTTGTTCATCTAAGACAAACTTGAGCCAAGAGCATTTTGATATTTTGCATAGAACTGAAGGACGGTCGATTATTTACTATAGTTGCTTGATGCAATGACAATTCCTTGCTGTTGCTGTTGAGTTCTTTTTAAAGAATTTATAGTAATTAACATGAATTTTGAGACAAACAAGTAAGTCATGCCTTTTTAATATTGTATTTCTATTCTGCCCTCATTTGGTAATAATTTACTTTCTTACTGTGAAATGAATATTTTGTCATAATTTTGCTATGCATTTCACTTTTAGTGTGTATTTAAGGGAACAAATTTCAAAGCTACATTTCAAAACAAAAATAAAGATTAATAAGCACATACATTTCTAAAATATATCCGTAATCCTATATATTATATATTCTTCAGTATATAGAGTTCCCCACAGTTTCTTGTTAATGGGATTTGCATGACCAAACATAAGCTTGATAATTTTGGACTTTACATTTTTTTTTGTTACTCAGGGCTTGTATACCCTAATCACTATTTTAAATAAAGACTGAGCATGACTGTGCAACTCAACCCAACAATGAATAAATCACAAGTAAAACAAATAAAACATCATTTAAAATCAACAGCTCTCCAGTTCTTTAACCAAAACAAAGTGAACTTATGGTTTCGAAAAATAATTTTAACACATTTTTGTTTACTGAGTAAAGCAGGTTGTTCTAACTTCGAAAGATTACGAGCCAGCAGGGTGCTTAATCTGGATCATAAAATCACACAATAAAAACTATAAATATATTCCATATGGGCTTTGTGGCCAAAATGTAAAACATACTAGAGTTTACATGTTATAAGGACACGTGTTATAATGCCGTTCATAAAGTAAATCTATTCATTGAGTCCTTGCAAATCACCTTTTCCTATGTTAAATTATGATTACTTAGTGAAATGTAAAATAATTAGTTTAGATTAGATTCAACTTTATTGTCATTGTTCAGAGTAAAGAGCAAAGCCAATGAAATGCAGCAGCGAATAACAGTTATGTAAGTAGATAGTTTAACAGAATAATGTTAATATTGAAAATGAGTGTAGTAGAAGTATATAAATAGATTTATGCTACAGTGATGAGAGCCAGTTACATGATGGGTAATTGGAGCAGCTATATAACTATGTGACAGGTTATGTCAGATTATATAATCTATAGAAGATATGTACAGTATATACTGTAAATGTCATGTTTGACCAAATTTATTAACTTGATTTTTTTTTTATAAATTAACAAAATTTCAGTGTTAATTAAAAAACGGTATTTGTAAAATTGTTTCACTGATTTTACTACTACCCTGTAGTTTAGAGCCCATTGTATTAGACAAATCTAAAGCAACATATAAGTGTGTACGGCAGGATTAAAAAGCAAAAAAAATGGCAATGACCTTCAACCCCTTGGTAAGCCTTGGGTTCCCCTTGGGACTGTGGGAATCTGTATCTGTGGGTTTACCTAAATGATCAACATCAGTAAATCAAAGCAAGGGCGTTACTTTAGGTCTAACATTGCGGTTATGCTGAAATGATGTCCTTTTATTGGGGGGGTTACAATGACTGGATCAAATTATTGGGGGGGGGGGTCATAACCCCCCTAACCCCCGTGTAAATTACGCCAGTGATATAAATGTATCACAAAAATGTGTTAATTGCATCATCAGCAAATTTGCTTTGATGTCATTCAACAATTCTCATCTTTTTTTATTAATAAAAATAAGTGTACTTTGTTTAATGTTTTGTGTATTGTGTCCGTTGTGCACCATACAAATGGTCATTCATTGTGAGAAAAAAAATACTGAAACGTTTGTGGTCAAATATTATTAATTGCTTGTAAACAGATAATAACACAAAAAATGCAGATATGCATACCATAGCAGAAATATCATTGCATCATTATTTTAGCTAATAAAACGCACAGACGTTGTGTATTCGTTGTGTATTTTGTATTGTTAGTTAAAAACCGAGTGATGTTAAACCCTATTGACTCCTGACACACACTATTTGTCCCTCTGTCTCTTGTAAACTCTTACTAACTTTTTACAATTGCAAAACTATTTTTGTATTTGTCTTTACAGTCATGCCCTGCGTGCAGGCTCAGTATGGCACGTCTCCACCCGGTGCCAGTCCTGCATGCCAAAGCAACAGTTACAGCACATCTGGCGAGTACAGCTGTGATTTTCTCACTCCAGAGTTTGTAAAGTTCAGTATGGACCTGACCAACGCCGAGCTCGCAGCGGCATCTTCATCCTTACCCAGCTTCAACACGT
Organism: Ammoglanis amapaensis; assembly: GCA_028566735.1. Taxonomy (NCBI): domain Eukaryota; kingdom Metazoa; phylum Chordata; class Actinopteri; order Siluriformes; family Trichomycteridae; genus Ammoglanis; species Ammoglanis amapaensis. Next base: position 10,044 of record JAOUQU010193895.1, on the reverse strand, counting down.
TTACCGAAGCGGGTAGTGCCAACTACGATGCCAAGCCTCCGTGCTTGTACCAGCTGCCTCACTGCAGCGATCATCTGGCGGTTAAATCCGAGGGTGTCTCGGCACACGGTTACCCGCACGCGGAAGACAACGTGTCCTATTATAAACCGTCCCATTCAGCACTGAGCGGGTCTCCGGGTTTCCCAGCAGCCCCGGCGGCGCACTCCTGGGAGGACGCAACTTCTCTGCACGGTTTCCATCAGAACTATCTGACCGCTTCACATGTCATGGAGCATCAGAGGAAGAGCGCAATGACGCGTTTCTTCTCGTTTAAGTCGTCTCTAAGCGCGTCTCCGCCGGCGGCCTGTCACGTGCGCTTTGACGCTTCGGTGCACCCGGATGCGCGCGGACAGCACGGTTTTGCGCCACCAGGGCCGCTGATGAAGCAGCACGGACTCGCGTTTACCCACAACACCCTGCATATCAGTCACTCTTTGATGGAGAGTCCGGCGGCATCTAATTCTTCCTCTTCATGCTCCCCTCCGGCTCTCCGAGGCTCTCCGTCCGGTGAGGGACTGTGCGCTGTGTGCGGCGACAACGCCGCGTGCCAACATTACGGAGTGCGCACGTGCGAGGGGTGCAAAGGTTTCTTTAAGGTATGAATAACATACTTGTCGAAATGCCACATTCAAACACAGCACGGTTCACGACTGAATACTGTAATAACCATTAATGTACACTCAACTAGAGAAATCATAGGGGATGGTGTGTGTGTGTGTGTGTGGGGGGGGGTGACTGAGAAGTATATATAAAAAAAATAGTCACCCTATTAACTTTTATGCAAAAGATGCAAGACATTTGCCAGGTTAATGAAGGAGCAATACAAGTTATGTTCATGCTACTCCATGAACCTTTTGCATCCTGTACCTGCCACACAATGGCTTCAGTACAGTAAATAAAACAAGAAGTTGTGCAAAAAAATACCCCCAGCCTATAGACATTCCACAAGTTGACCCTAAAATACCTCATGAAATCTAACTCTTATTTGCTCGAACTAGGCCAATTCAATTTGTGTTTGTATATCGGTAAAAACACGCAAATAGAGAACATGCTAAATTTCTTAAACACACTGACTAGAGACAAGGATCAAAACTGGCATCTTAGAATCCACATACCTGGTCCATCATCTCCGACATGAATTAACAAAAACTACCACACACGGACAAAGATTGTAAAGCGTTGTCAATTTAGATTTTTGACATATATTTCACATTTTTTATTTACATTTAAATAGTACATTACAAACATATAAACAAATAACTATTTGTTCAGTTTTTGTTCCAATTATGTTCTGCATAATGTTAGAATTTAAGTACACATATATTTAGTTGTGCTTGTTGACGCCCGTCTACTGCACATCACAAGGGCTTTGAGGTCATTAGTTCAAACCTCATTGATGGGCAGTGGCTTTGAGGACTTTGGCATGTTTTCACAATTCTGAAAGCTTCACAATTCACAAACTTTCACAATTCACAATGTTTATTTTTGTGACCAAACATTTTTAACAGTTTAACAATAAAATCATGATTTAGTTGAAAATTTTTAAAACGTTCCTATTTTGACGTTTACACATTTAGCAATATATACTCTTGTAAAGCACACCATATGCACATATTATAATTTTTTTAGGTTACTGGCGTGATATTCCTCTAATATTTGTATTTAAGGTTTTTGTAAATACATAATGTTAATATAATTTGCTTTACAAATTAGCATAATTAAGGTAATTTTAAGACAGCTTAGTAAACAGTTTTCCATTAAGAACTTCCATCAATTATTTACAATGTTTTTAATGGTACAATATCCAAATCATTGTTGTGGCACTCACACTATTTAATCAACCCTTCTTATGTCACTGTTGGACTATAGAGATTTATTTAAAATTTACTTAAAGTTTTACTGTTTTTTGTCATTTAAATATGTACAGTGTGTCCTGTTGATCATCTTCATCTCATTATCTTTTGAAAAACAATCATTGTTAATGTAATTGATGAATAAAGTAAGGTTTGAAACTCACATGTAATTGTTGAAGGCAAGGTTACTTCAACTTTAATACGTTTTTAAAATATGAGGAAAATTGCTGACTAGCAATTTTTCTAGAATCTTCTATCTAATATTTCTTTATCTTGACAATGTAGATATTTTTCCACACACAAAAATCACATTTAAAGTTTGCTTTTGATACAACTGATGCTGTCCACTATTAAATCATTAATTTGTTCATGGACAATTTTTATATTAACGTTAGTCACACTGCCCTGCTACCTTTTTGCTTTACCCTGCTATTAAATGTAATTTTCCTTGCTGTTAAAATGGAAAACCATAAGTAATTTCTTGTGCTTTTATATACACGTGAATTAAGAAATAAAGATAGTGTACTTTTAAAATGAATGTACAAAATAACAAGAAACTGTTGTAGCTGAGATCAGACTTTAACGCCGAGCTTCTTTAATGCTTTAATTTTCATTCATTTAAACCTTGTGTACTCAGGGGACAGAAATCCCACGTTTATCTTGAACAGTAGAAATTTCATGTTGAATCTAATCGTTTTGGATGAGGCTGTGGAACTCCCAGTTGCCTCCTTTGCACGCTGTGGTGATGGGATAATTGCACTAATCTGACAAGTGAGGTCAGGGAGTCAGCGTCATGGGACCCCCAATTTATGACAGCCCACGGTTCAGTATTTACCCAGTCTCTGTCCCGCCTGGCACTGCATGTATTACCCAGCTTTGCTTTGTTGAGTACTGGCTTGGAAGCAATATTCTCTTTTCTTGTTTAATTATGAAACAATAAAATTTCACAATTTTAATTTCAATTTTTTCTCTGATTAGCGCACAGTGCAAAAAAATGCTAAATACGTGTGTCTGGCTAACAAGAACTGCCCAGTGGATAAAAGACGGAGAAACAGATGCCAGTACTGTCGCTTCCAGAAATGTCTGGTAGTTGGAATGGTTAAGGAAGGTAAAGACAAATATAATTTTCTTAATTTTTATCTCATCATTTTTACACTTTCCTGTGTGAAGTGTTTGCAAATTTTTTTATACTTTCTGTCAAATATTTGATAGTTGTAAGAACAGACAGTTTGAAAGGTCGAAGAGGTCGTCTCCCATCAAAGCCCAAAAGTCCACAAGACATCTCAAGTTCTTTATCATCTGCAAATCTCTTGAGTGCTCTAGTGAGGGCTCACATGGACTCCAACCCATCCATGGGTCGCTTGGATTACTCAAAAGTAAGAATATCTTATGCTGTTGTATTACACATACAAAAACTTTAACAGCCCTGACTTATTATGTATATATTTTAATTCGACTGATGCCTATTAAGCAGAAAACATGAATTTAGAAAAGTTATATGCTATGTTTTAATTGTCCTCTTGTCAATCTAGTCATAGCCAATACCGAGATTGCATTTCACTCTTCGACTACTACTGTTGACCTCCAGTCATGACCGAGAATAGCCACAACAATCCCATTACCCCTTTCATCACTAGTGATATAGCTCACTGCTTCTTACACCTGTAAGGAGAGTCATACACAGATCTCCTCTCTCCCCGATCTCATTGTACACGTGCCATCCTTCAACCAGCAAAGGTTACAATTCCAGCCAATAACTAACCCAAATACAGTTCTGGCAATCTGCAAGCACAGCTGAGATTCTAACCTATAATTTCAGCTCTGGTATGCTAGTGTATTTTATCACTGCGCCACCCAAACTTCCCAAATGCCTCCAACTTTTATGAAGAAACTCCTTTGTTCCTCACAGAACCCTAAGGCTGTCCTCACCCAACATCAGTGCCTGACCTCATAAGTGCTCTTTTGATTGTATGGGTACAAAATTCGTTTAGACACAATTATGAACGATGTCGAAAGCTGTGATTGCTGCAAAAATAGCCACAGACTTGAAACTGAATGTGCAATAACTGTATTTAAAAACTAACTTCATAAAAAAAAATGTCATTTTACATTTTCATTAGTCATTTGACATGAGCTTAAAGTTGTTAGGTGTGTTCGAAAATGTAGAGAGTTGACTTTTTGTCTTCCTATGTAAACAGCTGAGTAACTTGTCAGGGTTCTCGCTTTAATCATCGCCTTTATTGTCACGCATCTTGTCATTTAGAACAATGGGATGAACAGGCACAATTTCAAATAACTTCAAATAACTTCTACTGAAAGCACTAAAACTTCACTGATGATCTTGAACTTGCAAATACAAATCTGTCATACAAATCTTACACCCAGAGTAAATCCGCTCTATATGCACACTTTGCACAATGCAAAGGACCCCACTGATTAAAAAAGGTCCCTCAACTTCCTTGCAGCAATTAAGTGAGAGTACAGAATAAAACATGAAGCAAACTGCCATCTGGGCATGAAAACCTGGCACCACTGCTACTCAGTGTTTATATTTGAAAGACCGTGTTTTTGTTTTCACAGTTTAGAGTTTAATTCAGTCAGTTAAGCCAACTCAAACGCTACACCTGTGAGCTGAACACAAAAGCCAAGCCAGCATGTGTCTGGCCACTTTCAGGATGACTCAGTTCACTTTACGAATACAATTGTACTTCAATTTGTTCCCATATTATCATATCGGAATCCACCTATTTACAGTGTTCACAGTTTAGCTGTCTTTAAAATCCACCTGGTTACAACACACAAAGGTACTGTTTTCTGCAGAATCCACCAGTTTACATCAGCACTCAGAGATCAAAAGCACACATTGCTCCAAAAATCATACAATATTCCTAATATTAATTACAACAATAGTAATTAACAATAATAATTTTCAGCTCTAAAAATCTATTAAAAAATCTGGCATATTTTCTGCCAATCCAGAAACCATAGTGATGTTCTAAACTGTCAAGCTTTTGGGTGAACCAAAGTTCATCACAAATGTAATTATTTCATGATTCTTTACAAGATTTTAAATATTTAAAACATATTGTTTTTTACGATAATTGAATTAATATTGACAAACAGTGTATTGTCTTTTATTAATTATTATTTATCAATTATTAAAGAAAAGATAATAGTTAAGTGTCATGTGAAAATGATCATAGTTTAGCTTACAGGTTAGTTTTGAGATGCACCCTGCACCTTTTTTTGCTTCGAGCCCTAGAAGGGTCTGGACCAGCGCCTTGTTTTCATTTATTTCTAATAATAATAACTAATAGTTCATTTATTTGCAAAATTATGTTCAAATATTTAAAATTATTTAGCAGACAACTTTATCCATGGTAATTTACAATGATAATGCAACACCTTTTTTGAAATTTAGGGTTAAGGGGTCAACAATGACTTTGTGGTAGTGGAGCTTAAACCAGCTCCCTTCTGATCTCTAGCCCAGTACTTTACCCTTTAAGTGATCACTGTCTCATGATGTATAATTTTTGTAAGATAAGTCATTGTCGTATTTTAAGAGTGAGCTTCCAATGCCAACTCGTTCAACACTAAATCTGAAGTTTATTTTAAAGACTTACTAGGCAGTGTAAGAGTTCCTATCTCTCAAGCATGTGCTCTGGATGATGGAAATTGCTGTCTAGGTAGTCAGCTGCCTGTTTTTTTCTAACACGGCCATTGTCTTTACCAGGAAATATGATGTATTTAATAAATTTAATTAAAATCTTTGACATTTCAGTTCCAGCCCAATCTTGACTACCACAGCACCGGAGACGAGACTCTATACATTCAGCAGTTTTATGACCTTCTTATGGGATCTATGAGCATCATTCGTGGCTGGGCTGAAAAAATGCCTGGCTTTACAGAGCTCCCTAAATGTGACCAGGAATTGCTTTTCGACTCCGCCTTTCTGGAGCTGTTTGTCCTGCGGTTGGCGTATAGGTGAATATCAGCACCTTTCACTCCTTTTCTGTTTTTTTTACTGTTAATTTTCATCTAAATATGTGTGAAACCTTACAATTAGTAAAAAAAACGAAATATCATTATATTACCAATAGCCTTGGATAACTGATTATGAAATTTCTGGAGACCAATGAACACAGAGTGGCCTTTCCAAATACAACAGCCAGTATGATTTAGGGTGTGGGACAAAAGCATGCATACGATGAGTATGTAGGGAGAATATACCAAAATACTCACATAAAAGGACCAGTGATTTGTATAAAGCCCTGATCCCTACTCTGTATCTTTTTGAACACGCACCAATGCCTGACTTCTTTAATTAAATGGGTACAAAATACACTCCAACCCAACACAGAAATATATATTCCTTAGTTGTATTTAGAGCCTGTTGCTACATGTATATTATATGGTTATGCTGTGTCCACTCCGTCAATAATCTATGGAAAATGTTTAATTTTATTGTATAAAAACCACCCACATATATTATCAATAATCATTTTTGATTAATTTTTTCACTCTCACATGTTGCACATAGTTAATTACTTCAATCTGCTTACTTTATCCTGGTACAGGAGATACAGACAGTTATTTATTTTATTTATTAAGCATTTTAATGTCATATATTTAAACCCTAATTTATACCCATGACAAGAAACATTCATCACACAACGATATACAAGTCACATTAAATACAGCTGTGGACAATTTGTTTTGTTTTTACTTGATTTACCTGCATGTTTTGCCCTGTGGGAGAAAACTAGAATACCTAAAGTAAACCTAAGCGGACACGGAGAGAACATGCAAACTCTGCACAGAAACTCTCCGGGCCGACCAAGGCCCAGATGGTCAGACAGATAGACAGACAGATAGACAGACAGACAGACACACACACACACACACAGAGAACATGCAAATCCATAGAATAAAAACCAGGCCTGTTTTTGATGTGAAGTTACAGAGATATCAGATACATGCTACATGTCACCATTGAAGTAATTGAAGTAATTATGTTTTTATACTATTTAGAACCACCAAGAAGTAAATAATTACACAGAAAAAATACGTTTCTACACAAACCCTAAGGTTATTTATCAAACTGAGAAATAGTGGGACTGATATTCAGGTTACAGTCCAAAATGGTCAACAAAGTCATTAAGTAGACTCGCTGAGCTGATTCAGAATTAAACACATATACGTTACAAAAAACACATACACATTACAAAAATAGTGACAGGGTTTCCTCTACAACACTTGAACCACTGGTCTCACACCTTTTTAACAAAGCTTGAATGAACATTATCCTGGCAAGTCCCCATGTCTACCAGAAACATCATCACAAGCCCGAACAAAGAAGCTAGTTGTTAATATTATTATTATGTAATAAAGTATTGTGTATTGTTGTGAGCACTAAATAAACTTCATAAAACACTTAATTTTCTTTATTATCCAACTAGATCTAATCTAATGGAAAACAAGCTTATTTTTTGCAACGGTGTAGTCCTGTATAAACTGCAGTGTGTGCGAGCCTTCGGAGAGTGGATCGACTCGATTGTGGAGTTCTCTGCAAACCTCCAGAGCATGCATATAGACATTCCTGCCTTCTCCTGTATGGCTGCTCTAACAATGGTCACAGGTATGATCAAAAAACCATTTTCTCAAAGCACATCTTTATGCTTCGATTCATGTTTTAAGAATTAATCACATCTCTTCACACAGAGAGACATGGTCTTAAAGAGACTAAGAAGACTGAAGAGCTCCAAAGCAGGATTTTAAACTGCCTAAAGGATCATGTGGCCTGTAGTGGGCATCTGTCAAAACTGCTGGCAAAGTTGCCTGAGCTGCGTAAGCTGTGCACACAAGGACTTCAGCGCATTTTTTACCTGAAGCTTGAAGACTTGGTTCCTACCCCTGCTATTATTGATAAACTCTTTCGTGACACATTACCGTTCTGAATTGAAGTCAAGTGCTGACAAGTACTTCTTTCAATGGAACATTACATTTTATACACTGCAGCGCAGGATGCTTGGTGAATGAAGGTGGACAAGAGTAAAGAAAGACAAAATACATGATATTGAAACAGAAAACTTAGAAGAAGTGTCTGAGCATTGGACACCTTTCGAATTGTTAATAGTTTATTTACTGATTATATAGCAACTTTATTATGTGTTCGCAATGTTATGTATCCTTTTTATAATTTTGCTGAATGTGCATGTAGAAACTGACCATCATGCAACTTTTATTATAGATTGATTGATAACGAGACCAGGGTTGGGCAGTACAAATTATTTACGTTACAAATTATTATTTATTTACTTTGAATTATATATTCCTTTTAGTATACAAAATATAATATGATATATTATGAGATATGATATGATGTATTATAATATACTATTTCTGCAAGAAACAATTTAAAACATTCTGCATACATTCCGTATTTATCTACAATTTAAATCCATAAATTTGTTCTGGTTCCTTATATGCTTAAATCTTGTAATGTTGACCGTTATACACCAGCTTTATCCTGGTAACAAATCACTAAGTAAAAGTAAGTAAAAAAGCACTCTTTAAATCTTCTGTTTAGAACACAACATATTTGAGACATTTGTTCGCTTGGGGTGGATGGTAGTATAGTTTCTAACTCTGTTGACTTGCAGCAAAGAGAGCCTGTGTCTGCCTAGCTTTACTTTCCTATAAGTGAATGTATATGTCTGACATGTGATGGACTAGCATCCTGGCTGGTGGTTCCTGCCTTTTACCCAATAATCTGATAATTATAGAAAACTAAAGAATAACCTTCAGACTATTTATTTATGCATACAATCATATTTTTATCTATAATTGTGTTATGGTTGCAATCGACAAATGAGGTAGAAACAAGCTACAGACCACCGGGCCACTACAGGATGTGATTCACGTATTCACTTCAGGTCATCCAAAGCAGATCATTTAAAGTGCATGAAATACACAAATTAAGCATCATGTCTCCAGGACCATTAACTCTGCATATTAGATGTTAATTTTAGAATAAAATGTAATTGTTTAAATGCCAAAATTGCTCAAATTACTCTTAATTGCCTCTTGTAGGCTGATAAAAGTGTTATAGTTTGAAGGAATGACAAGTGTTTTTAAAAACTATGCTGCCCAACTCTGGTAGAAAAACATAATATAATACAATACGATATAGCGTTTAATATTTTATAACATATCAATATAACAAAATATAATGGAATATAATATAATATATGCCGGTAGTATTTTTTTCGTTATCTGCTTGTTAATATTTTATACTATACTTTCGAAAACGAGGACAATATACTTACACAAACTCAGATATTCTTTTATCTAATACTAAGCATGTTGCTAATGTCAGTTAAATGCTAACAAACGACTGAAAAACCCTTTTGAACACACAGGTAAAGTGAACACACCCCCGTGGCTGTTAAGAAGCGAAACAGCGGATTTATGGAATTGTCTGTATGAAGGACACAATATTGTCTAATATAAATAAAACAACTTCCATAGGACATTGTTTATATTAATTACAAGGACTGTAACTATTGGCTGCATGAATTAAGAAATATTTAAAACATTTGAAGCACTTTGCTTATCTTCGTGATGGGCGCGTCTCTGGGTTTTGTTTTGTTTGATTCTGGAGGGACTTTAAGACAGAATATGAGATTTCGCTGTGTTTATTTTATATCTATAATAATTTCATTTTTTATCAGATATTTTTTACTCATGGTGCATATGCATGAGCGGTTCCTCCGCATTTTGTAATTTCATATTGAAATAATCATGAATTTAATGTTCGTACTGTTTCAGTTTATCTTTAATTTAACGCCACAGCATCACAACTGCAACGTATTCCGATTACATTTTAATAAAGCTATGAAATTATTGAATTAAAAAGAAAATGATACTGATTTTGCTTCGCAATTTTGTGTACACACACACGGACAGGATGAATTTTGTGCTTTGCTAAATAAACTTGTAATTAAACTGTTTTTTTCTTTACCCCCTTTTTCATGTTTTATTTATTAACAATGCAATACAATAAAAGCTCTCAAACTAGTACACACACACACACACACACACACACACACACACACACACACACACACACACACACACACACACACACACA
>JAOUQU010193785.1:0-14277 GCA_028566735.1 Ammoglanis amapaensis | reverse complement strand
ATTCATTCAACATTTTAGTAGCAAAATAATTGCGATTAATTAATTACAGACCCTGTAATTAACTCGATTAAAATTTTAATCGAGTCCCACCACTATTAAAAACATTCCTCGTTCAATATCGATCAGCTACAATGTACAACAACGATGTTTACTGCTTGTCGCTTGTTTATCCTTTTAACGCCATCCGATCTACCCACACTAACTTTGCGATCGACCGGTAGATAGTGATGGACCTTTTATGCACCCCCAGATGTAAGAAGGCGCTGGTTGGATCACTGATCACATCGATAATAAATCAAAACAATCCCTACCTTTCTGTTCATCGTGTCCAAGTCGATGTCGGCTTTCTGAGCCCACTTTTGCCAAAACTCGGGGTCATCCAGAGCGATGTCGGTGCGATTTTCAGAGGCCACAAAGCTAGCTTTAGAGAAGGTGGATCCTTTGCCCTCGCTCTCGATAGTGATCGTCGTAGCTCTCCTCTGAAGGATCTGATCGATGTCCTCCTCGCAGAAACGACTACCCTCGTCGTTTTCATCCATGATGGCGGCATACGCTCCTTTTCGGAGCAAGTCTTCGATTTCCTTTTTAGTGAACTGTTGAACCTGGAGGGCACAGAGACACGAAACATGACGTCCATCTTGCTTTATTCTGACGACGTATGATTAAATAACCATACGCATTCAGCAACCAGACCCGAAATGCTCAGTCTCACCCCATTGACTTGACTGTCCTTATTGCAACTCATGCTTTGTAACACGGCTCGATCCAGACCTAGTTTCAGGCTAGCTTTGTCCAACATCTCTCGTTCATACGAGTTTCTTGTAATAAGACGGTACACCTTGACTGCCTTAGACTGGCCGATTCGATGACAACGAGCTTGGGCCTGGAAAAAAAAGATATCGTAGATAAATATGAAATATGAATAAGCTAAATTAAAGCGAACAAATACAAGCGAGGCAGCATGAATCTCACCTGAAGGTCATTTTGCGGATTCCAGTCCGAGTCGAATATGACGCAGGTATCAGCCGCTGTCAAATTGATACCCAGTCCTCCTGCTCGTGTGCACAACAAGAAGACGAATCGGTCCGAGTCTAATTTACTGAAGCGGTCGATTGCTGCTTGTCGAAGGTTTCCCCTTACGCGACCATCAATCCGCTCGTAGAGGTATCTGGCAAAAACCAAGAACACTTTTGCTTTAACAAGTCGTTTATGAAACTTCCAGAAAGAATTACCGTAAAATAAAATTTGTCTTTACAATATTCAAGTTAAAAAAAAAAAACAAAAAAAACATGTAGTTTGTAGGTGAGTGCATTGTATACTATATATTGTACATACTGGTTGCATTATTATTTCTTTAACTAGTTAACTAATGAACTAACTAACTGTAGACAACAGTTAAAGTGTTTTTAACTATGTATGCTGAACACTATGTTGACTTGTGTGTTGCCTTTCGCTCTAAAAACTAGATCGTGACATGGACTTCTCTCGTGCCTTATTCTTGTCTTGCTCCTAATGCTTTTTTAAGGAACCACAACAGCCCTGACCTTTTATCTTTGCCCTAATATGAAGTATCGAAAATTATCATCATAATTATGCCAATCAATCAATCAAATAAAAGCAAAAAGATGGTCACTGAGAAATGCATTCATCCTGATTGCATCCTATGCGATAAAAATCCTTTTTATCCCTGTTATCCTTATGCACGATAATGAATAAATCTGCTCACACGTTACAAAACTGACTGTTACTTGGGAGTCTTTTAAGAATGTTTAGCCCTCTACCTCTTGTGTATGAGGTAATCTTCCAGAATGTCGAGACAGCGCACCATCTGAGAGAAGATGAGCACTTTGTGTCCGCCAGCCTTCAGGCGAGGAAGCAACTTATCAAGTAGAACCAATTTTCCAGCGGATCGCACCAAGGCCTGAAGGTGGAAGTCCGGTGCCGAGGAATCGTAGATCTCCTTTAGTTCGGCCAATATCTTCTCTTCGGCACCTAAAGAGAATCACAAACCCCAGTTAACAAGCGCAGACGCACGTCGAAAACAAAATTTCTCAACGTCCAAATGTAAACGAATTTAAGATTGTCATCGTCTACAGTTCATAATATCATCCAAAGATTCTGAGAATCTGAAGAAATCTCCTAAAACCACTGAATGCTTTGGATTAATATAAAGACATGTGATCTAAACATTCCTCGGTTTATCGTATCATACACGAGGTCACAAATTTGTTAAAAGGGGTTGTGCATAACCAAAAAGTAAACAAATAAACTGGTTTTATTTACCTCATACAAACATGTTTAACTTACTACAGACTTAACACTGCACTTTTATTGCTAAATTTAATTAGACACCGTCACAACACTTTATTTGTAAACGCTTAGTTTCTAATATCTCAGATTTTGTGTATTGAGTTACTTACTATATTGGTAGATGTTTCCTATTTCTATTTATATATTTTGTACCGAGTGACTTCTGTACTGAATAAAATAAGGTAAATTCCCCACTGCACTCATGGCAAAGCAATAAATTGAGTTTATAATCAGGAAAAGAATAAGAAAAATCTAAATAACTACAGTATCCTTATAAGAAAACAGCTTTCTTGGTCGCTAATAACTTGCTGTTATAAACCTGTAATCAGATAAGGATGGTTGCAGCATTTGCGAAGCTCCATCATGGTGTTCAGGAGATTAGGAACGTTGCTGTTATGGTTGGCTCCCATGCTTAAGAAGCTGAAGTTGCGTTCCAGGATAGCGCGGTAATACTTCTTCTGCATGTCAGTCAACTCCACCTGAAGAAAAGCATTCCTTAGCATTTCACATTTCTTATTTAACTGCTTTCAACTTAGGAATTACAACGTGAATCAGAAGTTTAACAAAGCAAGTACAAAGCAACGAAATGCAGTTTGCATCCATCCAGAAGTGCTATAAAAATATCAATATTTACATTCCAATGCACAGTAAAGGGGTTTGAATATACTGTGACTAAGTATATACAGGCGATGAGTGTACAGACTATAAACAGGTTATAAGTATGAAGGGGTGTAAGAAGTACTATCTGAAGTACATTAATAAGTATATACAGGTAAGAAATGTACAAACTATAAACAAGTTATAAGTATGAAGGGGTGTAAGTAGAACTATGTGAAGTATACAAATAAGTATATACAGTTTATGAATGTACAGACTATAAACAGGTTATAACTATGAAGGGGGTAAAAGCAAAGTAATAAATAATGTGAATTATGTAATAAATAATGTAAGTATGTACTAATAAAAGAGTAAATTATTCATGAACAAAATGCAAAACAATTAAATAAGAAAACAAAAGTAATTCAGTTGCTGCAATAAAATGGCAAAATATACAATAATGCAGTAATAAACAACCATCAAATGGAGGAAAGTCAGAAACAGTTAGTTTTTCCAAGGACATGATAGGACAAGTAGAAAGAGTTCATGACTGACCAATGAGAGAATGAATCTTTGCAAACCTCAATAATGGTTTCCTGTTTTGGAGCCAGGTTCTTCTCAACATCCTCCTTTAATCGCCGAAGCATCATAGGTTTTAAAATCCCTTGCAGTTTCTGTACCTACAGTTCAAAATATCCGTACTGATTGTTAAAAATCTGTCCCTAAAGATTTTTTTTGGCGGTTCATTCAAATGTACATAGTGTGTACCTGCTCTTCTGTTTTGAGATCGCCGAATTCACGTAGAAACTCGGCCTCCGAAGGAAACTGCGAAGAATCTAAAAAATGTAACAGACTGAACAGCTCCTCTACAGTGTTCTGCAGTGGTGTGCCTGTAAGCAATACTTTATGTTCCTGTAAGGAAACAAAAAGGGGTGTAAGAATTCGAGTTCAAAACAGATTAAGAATACTTTTACACACAGAAGATTTTAATATTTATTCCCAAATATTATGAACCCAAACCAAAAAATTAAAAATCTCTGCCCTCGGTAAAAGCCCAATCAGAGCTAGTGAAAGGTGGGATCTACCCTCTGATTGGTCATGGTATAGATAATAGAACAGCCGGATAATACATGTATTCCTTTAATCATATGACCGCAAAGATTTTTATGCCTTTCAGTTGTATACAATATAAAACACTATTATATAAAAGAGTTCACAACACACAAAAAGAAACTTTTTCCCCGACACATCATCCACATTTTTCTATTAAGCATGAATTCGCTTAACTGTGCTGACTTGTGTATAATGCAAATGAGCCCACACTCACCACATTTAACATCTTTAAGCTGTCCAGCAACTTGCAGTTTCGGTTCTTTAATCGATGCGCTTCATCGATGACGACGCACCGCCAGTTTATCTCACGTAACTCAGGGCAGTCAGACAGAACCATCTCGAACGTTGTGATTAACGCGTCAAATTTGTATGCTCCTGGAATTAGGTGGCCCTGTAAAGTAAACAATAAATACATAAATAAAAGTTTATTTAGTGAGGGACGGAGGCACAAGTCATGCCCCCTTTCCTGTTTACGTCACACTTTCACAATATTTACCAGAAGCCTTTATCCAAAGTAACTTACAGTTAATCCAGACTGTCTTTACTGCAGTATGATGATCATACACTGAGGTTTTAAGATTTGATGTTTGACATTTAATTTCAAACATAAAAATGGTAAAATTAGTGATTTTACTTGCCTTGTTTTGCATTTAACAGTAAAAAATATCTTCATAAACACTGATGTCTGACGTCTTTTATATGACTGTGTTCATAAACCTCTGATGATTTGGGTGTTACTGGGTTTAGGAACTTTCTTTTCTATCATTATAAAATGGATATAGACCTGAACATGGACTCGAACTCGGTCAGTATTAAAGAGATCGAGGCTAAATCGTGAAATTGTGTAGAATGACTTTGCGCATAAAACAAAACAACAACAAAAATCACCAAAAAATATCTTTAACTGGGTTTTCACAGGCAGGGTCACAAATAACAACGGTGTGGTTGATTATTACAACCACAGACGATATGAACACGAACCTTGTCATCTTTGAAGTACATCTCATACTGCTGGATCATCTGCCTGCTGGCCAGACTTCCATGATAGACGATGGCATTCATTTCGGTCCAGGTGGAAAATTCTCGCTCCCAGTTGGTGATCGTCGACAGGGGGGCAATTATCAGAAACGGTCCATGGACCCCAGCAGCAAACATTTCGGACAGTAGTGCTATTGACTGGATAGTCTTCCCCAGACCCATCTCATCTGCCAAAATGCAGTTCTGCCTATAAAGGGAAATATGATTGATTTTATCTGAACATTTATCATCACGAATCGTCAAAGGTGCGTCCCAAATTCGCACACTTGCACACTAAGCGTCCGGGAAACACAATTAGACTCATGGGCACTGAAAGTACCCAGACGGTGCACAAAAAAATACACTATGCACACTAAATGTTACGTAAGTGTGTGGATTTGGGTCGCACGATGTTATAAGTAAAGCAATCTTAATAAAGTCAGTTGATGTGAATCTAATGTTGTACCTGTTATACCAGTTGAAGAGAAGCCAGTTGACTCCTTCAAGCTGATACTCTCTTAATGAGTTTCCACTACGATATTCGTGAGACTGTTCCAGCTTCTTCCAGGCAGTCGGAGGTGGCCGAGTCTAACACAAACAAGTAAAATAGTTTAAGGATCTGTCAAAAACACACCGCTTTATCATCTTTGTATTAACATTCCACAAGATGAATGAAACATGATATTTAACAGGTCATTTACGGTTCTTTTGAGTCTGGGTTGGCGACCCTGGATCTTCTTAAACTCCTCAAGCTTTCCTTCATCTACATCTTCTTTGAGTTCCCAGGTGGCGTCCTCGTAAGGTAGCGAGCACCATTTTACAAGATAATACACAACTGGCTGTGACAGAAGTGAGATAAAAGTGACATTAGCAGAAAATTCAAACCTATTATCCCTACACATGCTACATAAGATCTGGAAGTAGAGAAGATGTGAACCTCGCCGTTATCTTTATCCACGCTTTTGGATTCTTCTAGTATACGGTCCACCTCCACGTAGTCTGGATTGAAAGGCTCTTCATCCTTATGCATTAAGTGATTTAAAAACACATATAAATAACAAGTACTGAATATATACGATAGTCCTTACAGTCAAACCATAACAAAAAAAACATGGAAAGAAAACTACCTCCTGAAAGATGTGCCTCATTTGAGCCTGTTTCGCCTTGAATCTTTTAAGCTTTTGGTGGATCCTCTTGTCTTTCTCCAGCTGTTCCATACTCGCCCATTCACAGTGCAGGTACGAGCTGAGGAGACGGACAGATGTTCTTGGTACAATTTAATCAAATTCAATTTTATTTGTCTTTACACACATACAGATGTACAGTACAATGAAATGTTTCTCTTCGCATATCCCAACTTGTCTGGAAGTTGGGGGTCAGAGCGCAGGGTCCTGGAGCAGACAGGGTTAAAGGGTCTTACTCAAGGACCCAGCAGGGGTGGCGGAGTGTCGCAGAGCCTGGATTTGAACCCCAAACCTTTGGGTTCCCAGCCCAACGCTCTACCCACTAGGCTACACTGTCCCTTAAATTATTCTCAAGTTTCGTGAATTTTACATGAAGTGGAAAAGTCGGGACTTACTAGTTTTTGTATTTCACAAAGAATTCCTCTACTGTGGTATACTGGCCTTGAGAGATCTAGGGTACAAACATTAAAATAGTTTTTATTTATACAGTTTTAATAAGTGACGGGGCTTATTAGATGCTCGATATGTACTAACCAACCTCTTTTTTGGTCTGGCGAATGGCCAAAACTTTATCCACGATGGCTGCGTCCTCTTCACTAGGGTTTTCCTAATAAAAACAAAAAACACAACACAGTGGAACATTAAATTGGTTCTGACAGGCCGTTGTTTTGACAGATTTATTTATTTACTGAGCCTTTTGAGGAAACCGGGGCCGCTGGAGTAAACCCGCGCGGACATGAAGAGAAAGACGCCGGGCCGACCAGGGAAATCTGTGAGGTGACAGTTCTGAACCACTAAGCCATCGTGCCACCCAGTTAAGTCAAATTGTTCGTAGATAAAACAGCAAAACCTGCCAAAAAGTTCTTGTCCTCGAGAAAAGGGAAAAGAAAACTTACCACAAAAAATTGCATGCTGGAGTGACCGTCCACGTCAATCTCTTGTAGCTGAGGCCCAGTGGACTGCGTGCGACCGCTAGGTACGGCTGCAATGGTGGTTACATTCACGTCTTCACCTGCTTCATCTTCATCATCTGTGATCTTAATGTCCAAATCTTCGGTGTATTTTTTTCTTTTTACTTGACGATTAGACCGTCTCATCTAAAAGGGAGTCAAAGAATCCAATTAACAGGTCAGAGTGATTAGAATAATGCACCAATAAATACAATAAAAGAAAAAGAAAGATTTTATATCTATAAACAATGCGTACAATGCCCCCCAACTATTCATTAGCTGTTTTGGTCAGGATGCCATTAGTGATTTTAATTACTGTTAGTGAACTAACAGCATTCAACTTATATTATTAAAAGTCGTTATTATTGATGCTTAATCTTTATAAAGCTGCTATATAATTTGAAAAAGAAAGACCTTGTTTTCCCAGTACTTGTGACTTCATAGCGCATGAAATGATGCTCCTCTAATAACAATAAGAATTTCAATAAGGGCTGACAAACATCTGACAATTCTATTGTTTAATCTTGATTTATATCTTGTGATTGAGCAACAAAAGCCACACTATGATGTGACGGAACTTATTGTACTGTTCAATTCAACTTTGGCAGACTTAGAAATGATTTTTATTGTTTAACAGTCCAAACGAAATGTGACTGCTTGACTGAACGTGGTTACCTGTGACAGGTCTTCTTCTTGTGTGCCAGGAGTGGTAGATGGGTTTAACTCTTCATCTGAATGGTCTGAAGAGGCGTTTCTCTTTCGTTTTTTCGAGACGAGAGTGATTGTGCTGGAGGAAGCAAAAATAAACACCAAATGAAATAATTCCACTTTACTACTACATGAAAAATTGCTGGAAATCTTGTCTGTGCGATTTGGAAGACATATATCATTAATATAAATGAACTTACTTGGACTTTGCTTTGCTTTTACTCTTACTGCCTCCTCCAGCCACCACAGCACCAACACACTTCAGCTTTGCCTTTTTTTCCTCTAGCACAGATTTAGTGGTTGCAGCACCTAAATGGCTCTTCTTCTTATTTCCCGTTACAGCTTTCTTGACGCCGGCTGGGTTTGCACCACCTTCAAGGTCAACGGTCTGACCATCAGGCAATTCATCATGGTTTAAAACCCGTGGGATGTTCCTCTCACCACGGGCTTTGGCCCGAGCAATAGCCTCGGCCACGATCCGATTTGCTTTCTCCTGTTTGCACAAAGTCTCCACTTTTCGCAAAGGTTCGTGGCCCTTGGCCACACGGACACCCTGCAAGGTTGTTGTAGTGGTGGAGCTGGCAGACGACCCCGCTGAAGTATTGATGACCTTCACTACAGAAACAGTACCACCAAGACTGGAAGTTGAGCTTGTCTTGATATAGAAAAATAGAAGAAAATATATATATATTTACTGAAATTGTCCAAAAACATTTTACTACAGACACAAAATGTACATCATTCTACTACAAGTCATACCTGTGGCTGCAACAAGAGTTTAATAGGCACTGCCAATCGCTGACCTCCCTGCGTTTGTGAAATCTGGACGACCTGGGGATTGGCATCAGCATTGGGGGTACTAGAGACTAACTGAAACTAAACCAAAAACAGGTAAATATTACGAACTTGCATCATGATCATGCAACAGTTATGTATGAAAAAATAAAAATAACTACAACTCCTTTGGTCTTACTTTAGGCCCCTGTTGATTAGGCTGCTGCATTTGAAGCTGGATGGTAAGAACTTTTGACTGTGCGCCTGTCTGACCAGTCCGAGCTTGGGTGAGAGCTGCCAGTTGCCCACCCTGAAGAACTAACTTTCCAGGAAGAGTTCCCAAAACAAGCCTGGGCTGCTGCCCCTGCTGTCCAGACACGGGTGTTGAAGAGCAGGCTGAGACCGTTCCGACTTGGTTTACACCACCCTGAGAAGGCTGCTGCAGTACAAGTGTAATTCTTTTGGCATCGCCCTGGAAGGAAAGAATTTAGCACAATTTAGGCATAAACGCAACAATTAAAAATTAAAAGTGCACATTAAAAACATGGATGGAAAAGAGCAAAATTCGAGGAAAAAATATCAGAATACCAAAATATCACAAAAATAGTTTGAACAAAATGGAATAGTTAGAAGATCATATCACTTTTATCTTATATCATTTTGTGATTAAATGACGTTTCATGCTCTATGGGCATCTATACGTAATGTATAAACAGTAATGGAGACGGGTGGAGTGTTTCCACCATTCTGTCCCATCTTTTCCTTTGTAGTTGATAAAAACACAACATTTTTCGGCCAATATTTCATAAATGTAATAACTTATGAACGTAATACATTTTAAATGTCGCGGTTCTTACATTTATTAATTGCTTAAAAAAAATAAACACAAAGGTGGAGCGTTTCCAGCAACAGCTTATTAGTAGACACATAGATCAAAGCAAAGCATTCTGAAAATGTGAAATATGTGAGAATTAAACTAGTAATTTTTTTTTTTATGTAACTGATTTTGTCGCTCGGATTAAAGCCAATTGAAACGTCTCTGGTTGGTACCTTGTTGTTTACAATGTTTTGTTTATGATCCGACATTTAAACCAATCGATATCAAACAACGAATGATTTTAAATCTACGACTTTTATTGCTCGCCACTAAAACCAGAAAGTAAACACAAACGCAACAGCACACTCAGAAACAACACCACCCCACACCCGGGACTGTGACGGTGAGGTACTTGACGATGCAATGTATAAGCCTGACTTTTGACACTTGAACTCTCAAGTATGATGTACACTTCCATCACTAAATCACACAGATGTATTAACCATGAAACACTAGGGTTTTGGTCTTTGTTTTTAAATCTTTAAACTTGCTTTGCCAAAATCTCCAGGGTAAAATTGCTGTACAAACTGTATACATTTGCATTTTAGGATTTTAGTGTTAATGATTTACATATTATACATTAGCAAACTATAACATTTTAAAGCAAAGTTAGAAGTATGGATGGGGAGACAAATTTACCTGTTGCTGTATTGTTGACAAAGTGACACCTTGTGACTGGGCAGCCACTGTACCTCCAGATGTAGTTGCTGCCTGCTCCTGGACTTGTGTTTGTACAGAAACTGGCCCTGGCTGTAACTGAGTCTGTAATTGCAGCTTTGGTACTTGCGTCTGTGTCTGAGGCAACGAGGTCAGCAGCACCTGCTTCATGGGTCCATTGGGTGTCTGCATCACCTGGACACCTGTGCCCAACTTGACTTGTCCCTGGATAGCATTTAACACTGCTCCCCCTGAGACGATGGACATTCCAGGTTTCATAGGAGTCCCTGTCAAAACTCTGGCGATGGTGACTTTTCCAGGAGAGCCTGCAGTCCCTGGGATACTCTGTAGCACCTGAGCTTGACCTTGAGGGCCCTTTAAAATCACGATTTTTGGAGCTGTCTGCCTTGACGCCTGTTGAGTAACTGCGGAAAGCTGTTGTGGTGTAACTTGTGCGCCTGACACAGGTAGAGCCAAAGGGGAACTTAACAGTACAGCGGTTGAACCACTACTAGTACCGGCCAAGGGAAGAGACGTCTGTGGTATGGTCTGGACAGAAAATGGAGCTGCTGCCACAGACACTGCCTGGGGGATTTGTTGTATCTGGAGTGGTACTGTAGAGACAGTAGGTGTGTCTGCGGGTGTTGTGGCTTGTATAAGAGCTGGGGAGCTGCCATCAAACGCTTGGTTACCCGAGTCTATGGTTGCATTCAATGTGTGATCCACTTGGCCCAATGCCAACTTCAGAGCCTCCTCCACTGGATCGGAAGAACTCTGGGTAAAGGTTTCTTCAGGCAGAGGATCCAGGTTAAAGAGTGGCGTGTCATCAAAGAGGTCCATAATTGGGTCTGCCATCTTGTCAACGTTGGCTGAAAAACAGAATAGTAAAATTAAACTTCAGACAAAACAAAAACATTAAAAAATATTAATTTGCAATGAATAAATAATACAAGCTACAATATTGGCTAAAGCAATCCGAGACTTTCTGTGTTGAGTGGACAATCTCTCGGTTTCTGTCAGGGTTACCTCCAGGTACACCGTTTTCCTCCCACATTCCAAAGACATTCAGTGGCTCAAAGATACTAAAATCGTCTGGTATGTGTGTTTGTCTCGGTCACTCTGCAACAGACTGGTGACATGTTCAGGTGTACAGTGTATTCGCTTAGTGTGTGATGACGAATGGAATGTTTTACTTTAATGTATTGCCTGATAGTTAAATCACAGGAGACACTAGTAATCAGAAGGTGGCTGGGTCAAGTCACACCTCTGCAAGGTTGCTGCTGTTGGGCCCTTGAGCAAGGCCCTTAAATCCTGAATGTATAATCAGCCTGTATAGTAAAACTATACGGCGAGGATATGTAAATGTGTGAGTAACTTACCGTGTTTCCTCGCCCTTTACACTTTCTTCTGCCGTGTGTACAGATGCCCTTTAAAAAGGGTGTTTTTCCATGTTCTAAAGAAAATAAATAAGAGTTATTTTTATTATTTAATACTCTAAAGCCTTACATGATGCCTTTAGGTCAAACATATGAGACGGTCAGTCAGGTGGTTGGCTGTCATGCTTCATTATGAGTTATCTGACGTATTGAATAAATGTAATAAGGGTCAATAATGGAGAAATTACCGTAATTAATGAAATATAATGGACATAAATATTATATCTGTTGTACATCCAAACGTGCTATTGCTTAACATCTATCTATATATAAAAGCATCATGCTAATATACCGAAACATCACAAACATTAGCTAACAAGGTTAAATAGTTGCGTGTAGGTGTAAGCAGGTGTAAATCGATTTTATTCGGTTAATCGATACTTAACGATAAAACTTCGCATCATTCGCATTTTTAATGGGTTTTAATCAACAAACCGGACCAAATCTAACACAAAGTGCTACTGAAAACACTTAACAAGTACGTCCAGACATTGACAAGGCCGCGGTTATTACGACTCGTCAAATCTATGTAATACCAACTCAAAACTTGTTGCTTTACTAGGGCTGTTTTATCGATAATTGTTTCACGGCGCTAAATTACCTTTGTATTGACACACATGGCTTTCTCCGATTCACAACACTGTGCGATTACAGGAAACGACAGTCGTAGAGCAGGAACTGTATTTCCAGCGACTACGGCGCGCACCCTACTATCATCTCTGACGTTGATTGGTCCAGAGTCTGAACACGAGATAAGATAGACGCCGTTCATTGGTGATACAAAATGCTCGTCAAGCTAGCGGCTGAAATTACTGGGCGGGATGATTTCAACGGCGATCGTACCGTAGTTTGGTTGACAGGGCAATGAATGCACTGTAACCGCTGCTTATTATGATGCTATCAAGGGAGCCTGAATGTTAGATGTTGTAATTACAATTAGTACAATTAGCTTTAATTAAAGTGCAAAATGGCTCAGCAGAGTTCCTGTATGTCTACTTTGGCACGTCATTACAATACATTAAGTCACAATAACCTCAGGCCACCTTATTCTATGATACCTTTATGATTCCAAATTCATTATTTACCTTTTTTTGTTGTTAAATCTTTCCACCTCCACATTTTTTTTACTGCATCAGTCATTTTTATTAATTTATGTGTTTGGGATAAGCAGGACGTAACCATTTGCCTTAAAGTGGTTGTTTATTTAGAATATAATGAAGATTATGTTCTTCGATTTCCTCCGGGTACTCCGGGTTCTTCCCACAGTCCAAAGACACACAGTCATGTTAACTGGAGACACCGAAATTGTCCTGTGTGAGACAACAGACTGACGACTTGTTGACGTTGACACCTTTGTCTTAAGCGACTTACAATATACAATCTGAGCTATTTAGGATTAAGGGCCTTGCTCACGTTTCCAAAAGTGACAACCTGTCAGTGGTGCGGCTTAAACTGGCGTTCTTTGCGTTAGTAGCCTAGCCCTTAAACATCTGTTCATTTGTTAGTTTATTCGGCCAGTGTGACCATAGGATCGAGCGAGGATAAAACTAGATGATGTAAGTACAACGTAAGTACAAATGCTTTTTGTTCTAATACGCTGGCATCTACATTAAACCTTAACACACTGGGAAATCATGCAAACGTCACACATAAAGTCCCAGATCGCCTTACCCAGAAATCAAACCTGGAATAATTTTTGATGTAAGATGACTGTGCTAAACACCAAGCCACCACGTCTCCCATGTCTCCCTCCCATCACTTTATAAAATGTTTATATTTTGTTTGTCCAGCAATATATTCTTCACTGTGTAAGCTACATTTGATTCAGTTAATTTCTAACCAGGATAAAAGTTGAAAAAGCTTTAAAAGTAAATGCACAATATACATTTTGTTTATTGGGTTCTTGATGTTTCACACATTTAGTACATATATGAAAAGAACAGTACTGGTAGTTACTTATTTCACAGGGTTCATCAGTTGACATGATTATTTTGAACACAGTCATTGAGAAACATTAATGACTCCAGATGATTTCATGGCATCCTCGGATCCTGTGCTTTATTCTTCTTTGGTGTTTGTCTTTTGTAGCAGAAACACTAAATCAGTTAGTATCCTTAGTACAAAAAAAGTGGTGAAAGATGTACTGTTCCAATTTTTGGAATTTGTTGCAGACATGAAGTTCAGGAATGGAACAGAAACACTTAAACTGTCTGTTGTGATATAATGGTCTAAGTACATTTAAGAGACTCAGCAGCTTTGTGTCATTGAGGAAGGTTGTTCAAACAAGAAACCCTTTATATTTTCAGTATCATTTAAGTACGGTAGCTGTTAAATAGACCATAGTAAAATGTGGACATTAAAATTGCATCTCTGAGCAGATGTTGAAATAGCAGAAAGATTTAAGATACAGATGTAATATGTAGGTAGTTACAGATGTAAGAACAAAAAATAAACACACGATGGCAGACTCCATCTACATTTTAGCTAACATTGTCACTTAGCTATACTGTTTGCTGAGGGAAGCTTCAAGCTGCTCAGTTCTGCAGTTCAGCCTTGTTAATAATAATAATAATAATAATAATAATAATATTAATAAGTTATACTTATATAGCGCCTTTCACAGTCCCAAGGTCGCTTTACATGGCAGACAAATA
>JAOUQU010193680.1:0-14280 GCA_028566735.1 Ammoglanis amapaensis | reverse complement strand
CTCCCTCCAGACTTCGCGTTCGGTACGTCTCCTCCCCAAGAAAGGCGCTGCAGGGCAGTGCGCGAGCAGCGATCCACACCGGGGTAGGAGAAAGCGGACGCAGTTCCGTTCTGGAGGTTGTAGTTTTTTCTCTTTCCTTACTATTATTATTATTTCCTAGTTGATTTCGGAATCACGCTTAACCTGAGTTCTTCTTATTTGGTTTTTTCCTCTAGGTTCGCTGCGATACAATGGCGCACCCGTAGCGCGGCCGTCGTGGATGCGATAGACCCGGGTTCGAGGCTCGCTTCCAGGCGGACGACTTTATATTATTTTGTACCTTTGTTTGTTCTTTAATAAGAGCGTGCGCAATAAACGATTCGCTCTGCATTTGGGTCCCACGTTTGTGATTCAGTTTTTTTAATCTTATTTTCGGTTTGCTTATAGTACACAAACGTAACATGTTCGATCATAAATGGCTTTGTTTAGTGCCAGCAAGCCATTTTGCATTAGAATTTGGTGACGTCACTTGTTAAAAAGCTAACTAGCGTTTTACATGGAGACTTTTGGCATTCCGCAATAATTTTTTATATTCAACTGTTATTTCTGGAATATTAACTTCCAATCGCTTCCTTCTTTATTTTGTAGAGGATCCTAATGTATACACTGCCAAAATTACCTTTTTGGATAATAATCAATTCAGGAGCTCATTAGTCATCATACTGGTTTTTGCCTACGGCCATGGCTCAATATAACGCAGAAAAATCCACATAACTGACCACGCTGACATTATGTGACAATAGAAATGCATCTGCCTGGGCATCAAAAACACAATTTGATTCCTGCCTATGAATTTTTCCATAACTACTGGGTTCCCAATCAAAAATCTATAAAAAATCGAGAATGAATTTAGACATGTCTTTCCATTGACAATCAGATTGTTTTGCCAATATATTGTTAGGTACCTCTTGAAACCACATCGTCTGATCAGAACTCAACACCACACCAAACCCCAGCCGGTTGTCGCGAAGATACACTAAATCTTCACAGTTCAACTTACACTTGTTCCATTCCAACAGGTCATAACACACACACACACACACACACACTTGCAGTACAATGTATTTCAGTAAAATGTAATTCCCCTGGATAATTCTATTTTTTCCTTAAAACTTTAGATTTAAAAATAAACTCATTTATTGTTCCCAGCATGGGAGTTCAGCACACTAAAACTCTAGGTTTCAACCAGTCCAAACGCGATAGGATCTGATTGGATCTGAGGTAATTTTAAAATGGTTATGTCAATCCCTGTTTGCTGTACATTATACAATTAATTCCTAAATTACACTTGTGATCTCTAAAGATTTACTGAAAATGTTGACGACAATAGAAAAGCGTATTGTAGAGTAATGTTGCTATCTTTCAACCAACATTATAGCTCGTCAGTAAAAATAAGATTATTTTACCCGCTCAGCTCGTCAGTGGAAAGTTTCCACCGGCTCTCACTACAAGAACACTTTTTCCCCTGACTTACGCAGTTCGCTGTCCACTTTTTCAGAAGACATTGTTCCCTCAATGTCCCCCCAAAAATCGGATAATTTGATTCCCAAATTACTAATCTCTCATAGGTACAGCGAAAGGGTTTGTCATAAACATTTGATAATTATTAGTCTTAATATTAATATTAATTAATAGTCTTACCGCATGTGATGTTTGGTGTGTTTTAAAATAACGGCCTCTGAATGTGTCATTCCTCCGTCCCCTCCAAAGGCAAGATACTCCTTGATCTTTAGGATGTTTACTTCAATAATGTCCACAGACATAGCACATCTGTTCTCGCACCACCGTACATCGACCTCTTCCTTAATGATCGTCTTTGTTGAAGTTGCTTTTATCGGTTTCAGAACTGCACATTGGAGCATTTACTGGTCTTTTCTTCTCTTATATGTCACTTTCTTTGTCATTTTCTCCACATGTACAGCAAAAATATACACGTTCTGCTAGTGTCCAGTTTCAGTTCATTCAGAAAGAGTTCTTTCAGATGATTCTCTTAGGGCTTATGTCTACCCCGGAATATGGATCAGAGTTCTGAGTGACGCTCATGTAGCTGTCCAGGTTGTGTACAGACTGTTTACATCCATCAGTAACCAAGTTCAGGTTTGCAACAAGTTTAGTCCTTCTTTCAGAAATGGAAGGTAAATCCTCGCACACAGATTTAATGTCCTCCACGGTCTATGGTCTGAAAAAAACATAGTCCACACCTTGATCATGTGTCTCATCAGGTGGAGGCACTCACAGTTGAGCTTGAGATCGAGTAAAGTCCGTATGTTGTTGTCTGGTTTTGCACTGTTCTTGCAGTTCCAGATGGAGGTTCTCTGTCTTTGGTGGTGCAGTAGCTGCTTCATCTGCAGTGTTGTCATCTCTTTGGTCACAGCTGGAGCAGGGGATCAGAGTATTGGAACACCCAGGGCTTCTTTCTGTGAATTAAGAAAACTGATCGCCAGTTAAAAGTTAATTTTGTTTGTTTTTCTTACTACTTATATAGTTCATAACTTCCTGTTTGTTTTTTCTTTGTTTTACACTGGTAAAATATTTTATTATTCTTTGAAACTGTAAACTCATTCATTCACTGACTCTGACATAAAAAGTCTAGAGGTCTCAGCCGAGCGACTACACTCACACTTAGTGTAACTGAGCAGTTGCACTCTCACTTAGTGCAACCAAGACTCCTTATTCACTTAAGGGGTGACGCGTTTACTTTTACTACAAAAATTTGTCACCTCATCACATTGATGTGCTGTCTTCCACCATATACTGTTTTGTCTGGGTTCCAGCTGGTCAAGGGAGGAAGATCACCAGAAATCACCTCTGCTTGAACTGGTTTTTCACAAGATCGGTGTGGGTCACGAGCCCATGGCTGATAAAACCTCTCCCAAGACATGTGGAACCCTGCTCGCAGCGCCAATTGTTGTGGAAATTTCCTGTAAACATGTGGAAGGACAAACACACAAATACATTTGAGATACCAAGCCACCGGATTTAATTCTTGCAAGAATGATCAATTCTTGATGATCTCATGATCTCATCTTGGTATAGTGTGGCAAACAGGCTACCTCCGGCGAGCACATAGAGGGCTGTGCGGCCCCTAAAAATGCGCCATCCAACACCATTACTGACCCACTGCCAAACCACAACAGACACAGCAAACCTTTTTTGCCACAGCTTGCATTAATGTACCATCCTGTATGAGCTGCACTACCTGAGCCACTTATGTGGGTTGTCCGTCTCATGCTACTACAAGTGTGAAAGCCCCACTAACATTCAAATGTGACCAAAACATCAGCCAGATAGGTACTGAGAAGTGCTATGTAGTCTCCACCTGCAGAACCACTTGTTTATTGGGTGCATTTTGCTAATTACCAAAAATTTCCAGCTGTTGCCTATTCCGGTTTCACAAAAGAATGTGAAATTGGTTGTCAATCAATGTTGCTTCCCAAGTGGACAGTTTGATTTCACAGTAGTTTGAATTACTTTGAGTTAAATTGTGTTTAAGTGATAAAGGGAACACGACACAACGTAACTACAAGTGTACAACCCAGAGGTGAGCCATTGCTCTTTGTGACCCTCTTGGGGTCCACAGTCAGAAGCTCCCATTTTACATTGTGCTCCGGTACAGTGAGTGAGGCGGTCTAAGACAGGAGGGTCAACATAGGAGCGGGGTTTGAGCGGATAAGTGTTGCTGAGGTGTTTCAAAGCAGCAGTTCAGATTTCAACTATCGCATCATAGCCTCTGTAGTTTGTGATATTTTTTATGACATCTGTTGTGGAAAAAATTAGCACAAGACATAAGTTGTAAAATAATATAACTTAAGTGTATATTTATTATGATAATGAGCAAAGAATTTACATGAGGATCACAAGTAGACCCACACAGATGAGACAAAGAGAAAGTCTAAAGTCCGTAATCGCCATGCCTAATTTTTACCCCTGAGAGCAAGTTTATAGCTGAAGCTAGTCAGGGCTAGCTTTGATGAGAAGTCATGAGAAGACAATTTGTTCTTTAAAGATGGGATACCAGTCATTTATCTTTGTTGGGAGGACATGGACATAGGTACCATTTTTCTCCAACTAAAAGGAGTTTGGCACATTCTTTTAGGCATAGATAACATACATACTTTTGGGTACACAATGCTCTAGTGTATGAGTTTCTAAAATAATAAAACAATAACATCTTATACAAGTAAAAGATTAAATTCCTTGACAATTCCCTTCTTTTGATTATTTTCAAACTCATTATACAAAAAAATCGTATTTGCTTAGTGAAGCACGTACATTTTAAGTACCAGGTAAGACTATCTTTCAAGTTACGTTCAAGGTAAGTATCATCATACTTGTCACCCTCTAAATTAACAGGGTTAAGTTGTACTAATTGGGTGGTCTGCATTTGTCTCATTACAGAATTTTGAACTGTTTAAGTTATACATTGGCACAAAAATGGTCCACAGCATAAGAGTAACAACATGATGATTAACAAAGGTATTAAAGAAATAAAGATAGATTTCCAACCTGAAAAGAATGTCAAAAACCCAAATTGATTTCACAGATGGGAAGTTACTTCCTCATTTCTAAGTTGTGCTGCTTTTTTTCCCATGTGATTTAAAGCATTGGTTATATTACCATCAGTAGCATCATTAGGTTGTATACAAGTACAACATTGCTGTCAATTCAGTCTTAATGCCTTCTATGGCTAGATTTCATTTACAAATTGGGCTTGTCTGTAGTGCACTTTAGTTAATTGCCGTCTAACATTTCTTACCCCAAAGTGTGGAATTAGAATTTCAAAGAATCTGGTAGTTTCAGATACTATCACATGATCATCTGGAACTGTGACATCAGTGATTAGATCTCTGCGTTGTCAAGTAGGTAATGTGTGATCCTATGTGCGATAATATGCCATAGAATGAATCTGTAAATGAGCA
The DNA here is from genome assembly GCA_028566735.1 of Ammoglanis amapaensis. Taxonomy (NCBI): domain Eukaryota; kingdom Metazoa; phylum Chordata; class Actinopteri; order Siluriformes; family Trichomycteridae; genus Ammoglanis; species Ammoglanis amapaensis. The sequence goes on along the minus strand of JAOUQU010193680.1, from coordinate 9,322 downwards.
TGTAGATAAATCATCACACAACAGCCCCTTTGCAACTTTGGTAAAGAGTAAAATACCAGATGATTCCCACAATACCAATACACATTATGTACATACCATGTATTTCCTGAATTATGCATAATCCTGCTGCTGTTCCCTGTGGACAAAATGTTAACTGACTGTGTACATGAAAAATATCAATTCCCATTTGCTATCTGCTTAGACCATTATGTAATCTTGTTCAGTTTCCCATTCGTTTTGGAGTCTCGATACACTTATTATTGTTGCTTCACGATATGTTTCACTGTCGTTACAGAGTGCCTGAAGAAACATAGTGGGAAGGAAAGGCAATCGAACAGCTCCTCGTGTTCAGGTGTCAACGCCCACTGTTTAATTCCACTTGTTACGTCTGAAATCTTTCAGTAGTACCCAGTCACACCAGTATCGAGTCTCGTCTGAATTTATAGAGAGGATGTGATGCTTGTGATGGCAGAGACTGTTTCACCTGCTTAGAGATAACAGACAGAGACAGTTGTGGAGAGAAACACAGTTTTGCAGCATTGGCTCATCAATCAATTGGTCAAGCACATTGGGTGGTCCCATCCTTGTATCAGGGGTTCTTTCAAACACAATTTAAAATGTAGGGCAACCAGTTCTAGATTGTGCACAAATGAGGCAAGTTGATCAAAATTTTGAGTATGTGAAATGTTCCTTGGTGCATATTAATGATTTGTCATACTCAATATCCCTCCTTTTGCTAATATGGCTACGCTCATGAGCAATGAGCTCATGAGTCTCTGTTGTCCTCCGTGTTGCTGTGTGAGAATTGAAAACATGTGCTTGTCTTTACAGTCAACAGTCTGAATAAAAGTCTGGGTCAGGAATACCCAGAGCCTAAGTTTGCAAAATATCTCTCATTTTTTGAGAACACAACTTCCGCTTGTGGTGTCCATGGCAACTGAGAGTTAGCATAAGCTTTGGCAGAGATTAGATCTCTCAGTGGTCCCTCTAATTCAGCATAGGAGGGAATAAAAGTCCTGCAATAAGAGCACATACCCAAATGCTGAAGTAGTTTCAGAGTAACTTCTTGACACATTTTCTTATTTTCAGATTCAATCAGCAAATCATCAACATACTGTAACAATACCCTTGACACAAACATGTAAATGTGTATGTTTTTCCTTCAAAGGAGAATGCAAACCATTACTCAATGCTCCCCACTGGGAGTCCCAGTTTAAATATGTAGCAAATACATTGTCAGATTAGCCACGAAGGAACCCTTTGAAATATTCAGGATCATGCTTTGGTGTTACGCGGGCAACACGGTGAAGGTTTGATTTTGTTTTCAGATTCAAAGTTTTGGGCAGAATGTCTTTACATTCGCCATACAATTTAGAAATCACATCAGAACCTTTGATTTGCCATGCATACACATACAACACCATTGGGACGTGTTGTAGTCCCTGAATATTGTTAGAAATGGTGGTGTGAAATGGAAACCCAGAACACCACACTGACAATGACAGATGGTTAGATGTTGTTTTATTGTTCGAAATGGGTTGTGGTAGTTATGATAGGTGCCCGAGAATGGCAGGAATGCAAGGAGCCGTGTGCTGGCGGAATGCGGAAGTGCGATCTGGAAAATAAAAAGAAACAAAAACGCACAAAATGGTGATCTGGAATACAAAATAACAAATAATAATTCACAAATAACAAAATAATCTTCTTCTGCGGCGGCACGCAGGGACTGGAATACCTCGGCAGGTTAGGGTTTAGATAAACGTACAAAGTTCTCGAGGTGTAGTTACGGCCAATCGATTTCGTAGCGTGACGCTCAAGCGTACCAACAACGATTTTCTGGCAGCTTCCACTGTGTGCGAGAGGCTGATGTATTCTCGCTGATCAGCTGCTGATGCAGGACAGGTACGTTCGTGAGGTGGAGCAGAGAGAGCAGGGCAGAGAGCGACGTGTACACACACACACACACACACACACACACACACAAATATCATCTTTCCAGGTTAAAAACATTCCTTCCGGACCACTGGACAAGGTGCATTGTAACTTACATATTAAATCCCTGGCCACGAGATTTAATGGGCAGGTTGCAGGCATTAAAAAAAAACAATGTTCAAACTGTGCATTTTGTATTTTACATTGAAGACACTTGTTCTACAATATGATTGCCCTTTACTCCTATTACAGTACTTATTTAACCTTTTATACAATACAGTGAATCAAAGAATACTAAATTACAGACTTAGTAGCTCCACAATCTACCAGAAAATCCACATTTTTACCGTTAACATTAATCGTTACTTTGGGTAAACCTAATGGGCCTGAGCTAATTTGTTTTTGTAACATTTTGATAATTATTACATTTAGAGGTTACTTCCTTTTTAATGTCTTCAATGTAGCTTTGAGTTTGGTCCAGCCTTTCCTCGTCCCATCAGTCCTCCTCCTCCTGTGTCACCCCTCGTTTAGGCTTGTTTTGAGGTTTGTCCTCATCATCAGTCATTGGTATGACAGTTATTTGCAAAATGTCCTTTCTTGTGACACTTGAAAACTTTTCTTTCATCCCAATCAAAGGTTTTTCTGGGTTCTCCACCTCTCTTCTGGAAACCTTCGTTGGGCTGGCTTCTCCATTCTCCTTTTTCTGATGCTGTTTGCACGGTTGAAATCATAGTCAGCATTGCCTTGCTTGTAGTATCATCCTACTTCTGAGCTTTCTTTCTTTGTTGCTGGGTATTAGAGAGACTCATGGTATTTGGCATGTTCTTCAATGGTAGTTAGGGTGGCTCTCGTGTACCCTACACAGTTCTTTTTCAGATGAGATGAGATTTCAGGTTTCATATTCATTAGAAAAGAGTTTCTTAGATGCGCTTCCACAGGCCCACGTCAGTCAAGTTCATGAATGCCGCAAAAGTCTTTGTGGACTTGGGTACGATGCACCAGGCGGGTTCGTCTTCCTGTTGAATGCAGCTCGAAATCTTTGAGGTGTTGATAACAGCAGAAAATGCTGCTTCACGCATTTGTCGAAGATCTGCGATCATCTGGCGATAGGCTTGGTTGAGATCTTGTGCTTGAACTTGACCTTGACCTGGCCCTAGTCTGGGAGTCTTCGATGGACGTCATCAGGTCTCTGAATTCTCAAGAATTCTCATGAATTCTTAACCCGGGAGGCAGCTCCAGAAGATATGTGACTGGGTTCACTCTTCTTAATATTTTAAATGAGAACCCAACTTCTCAGTCTCTCCTTGTAGGGGTAGGCCTTGTGTGCACAAGAGCACCTGCTGCCCAATCCTGTATCATTTCCCCTCCTGCCGTCTCCTGTCCGCTGTACGCCGCATCGTGGTGCTAGTAGCTTCTAATGAGCGTTTTGCCCTATGCCAGGCCTCCTTACATCTGCGGACCAACTGTTGTGGTCCGGAAGACCCAACCTCAACCTCCTGTGATGTAAAGAGTGGAGGCGTATAACCAAATTGGAATTCAAATGGTGACATGCCAATTGTCACATGTCTGAGGTTGTTGTGAGTGTATTCTGCCCATGGAAGCTTGTTGATCCATGATCATGGATTACCGGCAGTTAAGCACCTCAGAGAGCATGTAAGATCTTGAATTGCCCTTTCTGGTTGACCATTTGATTCTGGGTGGTATCCAGAGGATAGGCTAACTGACACCCCCATAATTGTGTAGAACTCATGCCAGAATCGAATTACAAACTGTGGCCCTCAATCGGATACAATATCCGTAGGGATACCATGAGGTCTGACTACCTGGTTGAGTAGAATTTGCGGCATTTGTTTTGCAAATGGTAGTGCCGTGAGTGGGGTGAACTTGCATGCCTTAGAGAAACGGTTCACTACCACAAGCACTACCTTCATGTCTTTGCCCATGACAAAGTCTATTTATAGATGGGACCATGGTCAAGACGAAGTAGGCAGTGGCATTAAGAGACCTTGTGGCCAAGCTCTAGGTGCCTTGTTCCTTGTGCAGATCTCACAGGTCACCACAAATGCCCTAGTTTCTTTCTGCATATTCGGCCACCAAAACCAGACTTTTTATAAAATCCAGTGTGCGTTACACACCCAGGTGCCCTGTAAAGCTTGAGGCATGCCCCCATATGAGCACCTGGTTTTGCACACTAGTAGGCACGTATAGTTTGTTTGCGGGTCCTCCCCCTGGGTCTGGTTCCCTTCTCTGAGCTACCTGAACCTTTTGTTCAATGTCCCACATGAGCGGGGCTACGATTTGGGTCCCAGGAAGAACCGGCTCTGGTTCAGTGTCAGGATTCGGAGGATCCCATTGACGTGACAATGTGTCAGGCTTGGTGTTTTTTGAACCGGGTCGATATGACAGAGTGAACCTGAACCGTTCAAAAAATAATGACATCGGACCTGTCGAGCATTCAATTGTTTGACTTGTTGAATGTAGGCCAAATTCTTATGGTCGGTCCAGACCAAAAATGGGTGAGGCGAGCCCTCCAACCAGTGATGCCACTCCTCTAAAGCCAGCTTAACGTCCAGAAACTCCCTATCACCAATGGGGTAGTTGTGTTCCACTGGCGTTAGCCTGTGGGAGAAGTAGGAACCTTTTGGTCATCCCTCAGGCGATAGGACAACACCGCACCCACCCCCACTTCCGATGCATCCACCTCTACAATGAATGGCAATGCTGGATCCGGACGGCACAACACAGGAGGGGTGGTCAAACATCGCTGAAGGGTCTCAAACGCTTCCTGTGTCTTTTGTGTCCATCTGAATGGACCCACAATGCGTTTGGTTAATTCAGTCAGTGGTGCTGCCACTTAACTGATCCCTTGGATGAATCGATGTAAAAATTTTCAAACCCTAGAAACCTCTGAACCTGTTGCAATGATTGTGGGACTAGCCACTTTTGTACTGCCTGATTTTTCAAAAGACACTGTGGGCACATGAAAGAGGGACTTCTCCAACCTAACATATAACCCTTGTTCCATTAGTAACTGCAGCACGCGTTGCACATGGGCAATGTATTCTCGCTGGGACCTGCTGTAAATAAGTATGTCATCCAGGTACACGGTCCAATGCTTCTCACAAAGCTTCATTAATAAAGCTTTGGAAGACAGCAGGTGCATTAGTGAGCCCATAGGGCATAACCAGGTACTCATAATGCCCAGTGGGCGTGATAAATGCAGTCTTCCACTCATCTCCCACGCGGATCCGAATCAGATCAGATTATCAGATTATATGCACTTCGCAAATCCAACTTGGTAAAGATATGATTGCTTTCTAAAGGGTTTCGAAGGCAGTGTGCATTAGGGGAAGGGGTATCTGTCCCTTATCGTGATAGCATTTAACCCCCTATAATCTATGCATGGCCGCAGGGTTCCATCCTTTTTGCCCACGAAAAAACCCTGCCCCAGTAGGAGAATTAGACGGCCGGATAAACCCTAAGTCCAGCGCCTCTCAAATGTACTTCTCCATGGCTTTTCTCTCGGGCACCGCGAGCGCAAAGAGGTGACCTTGAGGAGGTTAGTGGCAGTAGGTTAATGGTGCAATCAAAGGGATGATGAGGGGGTAAACATTGAGCATTTGCCAGATTATGGTACTCCTCCGGTACCTGTGTGAAGTTAGAAAGCATACCATGTGCCGTCGATGGTGAGGTTTTCTGCTCGGACCGCAGAATTAAGCAGGCCTCCTTATATTTGGGTGCCCAAGAAAATATAGACCGTGTGCACTAGTCTATGTTTGGGTTGTACAAGGCTAACCAGGGGTACCCCAAAATTGCCTGCATTTTGGAGGAACAAGTGATAAAAAATGAAATTGTTTCACCATTTTACCAATCGTCGGTGTTTTCTCCTGAATGGGTCCATCAATGGCACACAATAGACAAGGGAACCTCCAGACGCTGAGGGTGAAGTCCGAGCTAGTTGACTAGTTTGCGGTCAATAAAGTTGCTGGGGTCACTAACCCAGAATCAACCCAGAACTCCACCTCTTTGAGGTGGGTCCCAGCCACACCTAATGTGGCTCTTCAAATCAAAGTTTCGGCAGTGAAATACTTTGTAACTACTCCATCCGAACACTCGAAATTACAACCAACAATTGTAAACATTAATGTAAACTACAATTTAAGAAGTAAAAAGTAGGAAAAGGCAAAAGAAGGTAATTTACAAAAGTAGAATAAGCTGTATAAGCTTTATATTCACTGCTCAAAAAAATCAAGGGAACACTTAAACAACTTAATATAACTCCAAGTAAATCAAACTTCTGTGAAATCAAACTGTCCACTTAGGAAGCAACACTGACAGCAATCTTCCAACAAGCTATTTATAAATTTACCTTGGTTGATGTCAGAATCTACTATAAGGAGCGAGTCGGAGACGTAAATGCAGAACAACAGAAGTTTATTGAATGATAAGCACAGCAGTAATGAGCAATAAATGTATGAAGACAATGGCAGGAGGAGCAGAGGAAGGGCGTATTCTGCTGTACGAGATGAGCAACTTTGAACCAGGGTAGCGATGGGAACCTGGACACACAGAGCAGAGAACACGCCGAGCAAAAACAACAAAACAAAATAATAGTGGTTCAGACAGGAAGGGAAACACTGGAGAGGAAATAACTACCCTGAACACTATGAAGGAAAATGACAGGGCTGCAATACAGGTCTGAGGACAAAATAATAAATGCTAATACAGAACAGGGATAGAGTGAGATAGAGTAGATGAGAGAAGGAAGAAGAGCTGAAGACACTAAATAGGAGAGATGAGAACAGATGGATAGTGAACTGCTCGAGGCTGCGTACGGATGGGACCATGAGCGACCAGAGATGTAGCAATGAAGGAGATATGGGGAGATAGAGAGAGTGTTAGATCACCAGTATATACAATGTTAATAATAAAGAGAGAATTGTTAGTAGACAAAATACACAACAGATACCCAAGCAGGAACGCGCCGGCGGGGCGAGCTGGGGTGAGACCAAACTCAGCCCCAGCCAGCCGACAACCAACTGCTTGACAAATAAACAGTAAATCAGCGAAAATGGGAAAGGTAAATGAGTGAGAGAACTAGGGCTAAAGACAAACACAAAAGTGGAGCAACAATAAATGGACGAGGAACAAACAATCGCACACACACTCATTCACAAACATTATCGCTAACCAAGGTGGGAGAGTGAGGGAGACGCTTAGGATACTTAATCTAGAACACACTCAAACACACTCACCCGACGAAGAGATAAATGCAGCTAACCAGGAAACGGGAAGATGAGGTATCACAAGGATAAACGCTCGGTATGATTGACAACAAACAATACTTCGCACTCGAGCAGCGAAATTGGAAGCCTTAATAAGGAAGAGTAATCCATGAAATGATTAACTGTACCCATCAGAGAGAGAGAGAGAAAACGCGTAGAGGTTAGTAGGCGTGGCTACGGGAGCGAGAGAACGCGAGAGGTACAGGAATGGGATTTCTTACACTTACTTTATCGGATGCTTAAAAACTGGTCCACGCCTTCAACTCTGCCAGAGTGGATTACTGTAATGCTCTTTTCATTGGAATTTCTAGCAAGAATCTGCAAAGACTGCTGTCCATTTAAAACGCTAGGCTGTCGCTAGAAATCTGATGTGAGAGCAAAAGTATGCCTCGATCTTCCAGGATCCAATACATTGTCTCTGTTCTCACGTAACAGTATTTATAGACATGCTCCCAAATATCTTCAAGAACTGATCACCATACAGACTTCATCTCGATCCCTTCGCTCTACAAACTCTAATCTGCTCATCCTCACAAGAAGCTTTGTCTTGCTAAACAACTCACTTAAAACCTTCTGCTGATTGTGATAGCAAATCGAGACATGGGACAAGTCAGCTCCAGCTCTGGTGGGCTTGCTGCAAGGTTTTGATGGGGATGTCAGCAGGCAAGCAGCCGGACAGCAGTTATTTTAACTGACAGCCTACCCAGTAGCCCAGTTGATCTGCGGATTGTGTTATCTCCACTAAGTAAAATCCAGAACCACCTGCAGCTAAGTAACCATAAAAAGGTAATCTGATTGGTTTGGGAACCAATACTCATTGAGTGTGAGTGTGTGGAGGTCATGGCTGGTCCATCCAGCTATGAGTCTGCTATCAACTTTTAAAACTTGGAGAGGGGTCCCAAAGGTCTTTCACACTAGCAACAGAGGGAGAAATAAATCTCTGTTGGGCAAAGCCACATTCACACCCTGCTTCCCATGATTGAGGTGAGCTAACAGTCTGGTGAACTGCAGGACAAGTTGCCTAGCTACAGCATTGCAACTGCATTGGTTCTGGGCCAGAGTTACATTCCCTGACATGCTGGCAGAGAAGAATTTCTTTCCATTTGGCTATAATGTAGAGAGACAATATTGAGTCTAAAAGGTCCCAACTGGCTAATTCATTCTTCTTTCACTATGTCTGCACTGATAAAGAGCTGATAAAGACTCTTCCCAGCCTTGATCCACTGTCCGGGTCTGAAAATCAATCATGTAATTGGCAACAGACCTAGATCCTGGAGTAGGACCTAAAAGTCATTGATGGTCATTTTTCTAATGTATTCATTTCCAGTTGACTCCAACTTCAGTTTAGCTGTTGATGGGATCTTTCAATGTCAGATTTTTGGCGCACAGAACACAGAATCATAATGGTTAGACTATGCTCGGTGAAGACAAGGAGTTGTGTACATGATACAGAATTGTTTAATAATTGAGATATAATCATTTTGGTTTTGCTGATGCAAAAGAAACAAGTTTAGTTTAACAGGTTATATGTTCTGTGTTGGCTAGTTTGTTTAAACAATGAGGTGAACTATGTTTTGGATTATTTGTTTTGTTTTTACTAATGAAAAAAGGCGGGTGATAGAAGAATGTGATTAATTTCTATATGTGCTTTGTTTTTTACTAGGGTTGCACTGGATAGTACTTTTTAATATCCGTCCGGAACCGGAAAGCACCAGATGTCTGTAGCACTATCCTGTCGGAACCGGAAAGTTAGTGCTCAGAGCTATTTTGTAACAACGCCTCATTATAGCCACTATGGAACATTCAAGATAGATGACAAACCGCCTACCAAGTCTATTTATATATGTATATATAACAAGCAGAGAAAAATGAGCTTGATGTGCAGTTACACTTGCTTACTTTTTTCTCTCCCACAGCGTTTTTCCTTTATAGCTTCAAAAACGTGTATTATGCTAATTAGGCTTTGCCGTCATTCTACTTCTAACAATTTTTAGCACAGTAAATAACTTTTACTCAGTTTAATGTCAAAGTTTAATGCGTGTGTGTGTGTGTGTGTGTGTGTGTGTGTGTGTGTGTGTGTGTGTGCGTGTGTGTGTGTGTGTGTG